>JACJUY010008251.1:20467-34434 GCA_014220935.1 Platorchestia sp. MABIK | reverse complement strand
GACGTATTCAACCGCGCCCAATACATACTCCTTCCAAGTCCGGCGTTTTTCTCTCCCGGGAAACTACGGGGAATAAAGGGCGCGACAAACAAAGCGTTGAACAGTTCAGCATGGCTGCTTATCACTGAATGAAAATGAGCAACTATGTTGCCGACTCAAAAATTGCACAAGTTGTGCTCTGCTGCTCCAGCACAAAGATCGCATGACGTCATTCCAACGTACTCCGACATGCGTCCCGCGCAATGCCATGGCCTCTGAAAACGATTTTAGAGTAATAAACAACACCATTCAGAGACTGGGATTTAGGGATTTCAGATCAATTGCAGATTTTTAGGGGAAATTAATTCTAAAAAAGCATTCTAAGTATTTCTCGCAGCCAGTGTTGCCAATTTAGCGGATTTTCCACTAGATCTAGAGTATTGAGATTCCATCTAGCTCGTAAAAATCACTATCTAGCTTCTGGCGGAAAATCTAGAGTATTTGAAGTACGGTTTTGCTATAATTTAGCTACTTTTCATATTTTAGGTGCAATTATCATAATTACAGAAAAAAGTGTCAAAATAATGATATAATGATTTCTAGCTGTCAAGTTCAGTGCTTGCCACGTTTTGTTCGGCGTCACGTTTTATCATTCCAAGCCAGCGGCAGCCAGTCATGGGTTGGTTGCGGTGAGTAGCGTGTGATAGAAACTGTGGCATGATCACTTATCATGCTTAATTAAGCAGTACACGCAATGCTTCCGTAGAAATTTGAGGTCTTTTCGTGAATGTAAAGGCTGGCTACAGCCTTATCATGCTGACAATACAAAGGCATATTGGGACTATTGCAAATGTACCAAATTCTTTTGTCAGTGTGTTGCAGTTCATTTACTGATTGTAAAACCGCACAGGGTATCATACTTCATTTCACGAAATACAGGTAAATTGCTGTGATTGTTCTTGCACTTCATTTTGTAAGTAAACTGTGCGCTGATAACTAAGAAAAGTAGAGCATACTAATTGCTGAAAGCATTGATACATCAGATAATAAGTTACTTGGTGAGATATTTTAGCAAACATTGAGAGAGAGTTTGTTTCTAGGCAGCTCGGTCCGATGCATGTGCCACTCAATTCTCTGGGCAGCGTCTCACGCTTGTGCAGAAGCCCGCTCAGAAATGTAGATTTTACTGTTAAAAAAGCCCTTAATTGATTCTCTCAATCAGCTCAAAGGCAAGTGCTTTATTCTGCCTTAACCACAAAGGAAAACAATATAAAGCATTGAAGTAGCATGAAACAATCTGAGCTTATTACAGTGGAAGAACATTACATCCACGACAGAACTGTGGATAGAAGTTACTGAAAATAAAGATGCAAAAGGCAACAATCCATTCAATCACGTTTCTTCCTTGACAATGAATTTTTTAGCATTGCCACGCTCAAACGCCGATGTAGAAACACTTTTGAGTCAAATTAATTTAATCCTTACTTGCAAGTCACTCTTTAATATGTTTAACGTGCTATACTTGCTTATCATTTGTTGTAATATACTGTCTAACAAAATATATCATTCAACAATTGTCTAGCGGATTCTAACGGATTTTTGTTAGAAATATAGCTCCTTGATGCGCTATGGAGTTGGCAACACTGTCTTTTACAAATGGTAAACGCATAATGGATTTGTTCCAAGTTCGTTCCTGCTTGTAGTAGTTTGAGTTTTACCATCACTCACGAATTCATCCTTTCGGACAATTAGTCTTGCTCTGCATTTCACAGAATTGATAATGGAACTGCACCCCGAAGCATTTTCGATTTGGTTTGCGTAAAATGATAAATTTAATTAGTATTTTCTCCGCTTTTAATTTAGTGCAAATGTTATTAAAGTGAAATGACCATCTGTATTTAATGAACTCAGCACACCAGAAAAACACATGCTGCTGTTCCATTATTACTGACTACGCGAAAGAAGTCGAATTGTAGTTCCATTTCCTGTAAAACGGCCAGTATCGCACGTTAATACAAACCTATTGGCTCATATGCGTAAACATTTATGAATGTAAGACAGTTACTTCTCTTTTTTAACTTCCACTCGAGCGTTCGTGCGTGATCTGTGTCTGACGGTGTCGGACAACGATAGAAATTCATGAGCGAGCTTTTTTTACTCGTTCTCGTTTCTTCTTCTATGTACTTGCTGTGCTCTCATTCCTTAATGAGAGTTCTGATCAGAGCCAAACCTTGAATAAATAGCCTAGCTCCCGGTTATTTCTCGAACACAGTTGTGAAAATAACATCTGCTGTAACTAGAGATGAACATGTTGTTTGTTGTTGTAATTTCTTCATGTTGAGCTTTTCCTCTCTCTCTCCTTTAAGAGAGGCTCTTGATTTTGCACCTAGCGTGTAAATTTATAGATGCATGAATTTATCAATTGTGAATGAATTTGAAGTGTATGTTTCAAAGATGTGGAATAATCGACATCACCTGGAGTTCCACTGCTCACAAGATAGCCTGCCTCAGCTCGCAGCACCGCGAGAAAGACGCGCTGTCTGATGATCATTTCGACTCTCCGCCCTAAGTTTGCCTGCGGTGGTACAACCACATTCCTTCATCGTATTATTGATCAACAAACTAATGTCGAACATTAGGAATCGAAAATTAAACATTCGTTCAACCATTTCGAAGAAATAAGATCTTTCTCTGTGATGTTGGAATGATCTTTCAATTCTTGATTTCAACTTTTCAAACGCATGACTCACTATGAACGACTGTGAGACTAGCTATATTGCTCCAAAATATATTTTTATTACAGTTTACGATTTAATTTATGACACAAACGTCGGGAACTATGCCAGACACGACGTTGCAATAAGCACTGACTAAAAGCTACAGAAACCGAGGGCAATTTGAATGAGCGTTACTATAGGATGGTTTCTGAATATATTCATTTAAGAATATCAGGAGGCCTCTACCGCCTGTACACTGCAATTATTTGAATTTAAGATTATAATTTCCATTAAATACTATTATATTATTCACATCAGTCGTCCAAGTATGTTGGGCAGATTGGAAAAAATCAAATTTTTATTAGCAAACAGCGGTGCTCAGCAACTCAATCACTGTAAGTCAGCATTGCAGATCATACAGCCTTAATTCTAAAATAGTAGTGACCATGAATTACCCAAGGAAAATAAATGATCACTAATTTTGAACTTGGTTTGATGATAGAGTATAGTTTACTCGAAGGTCTTTGTGAAAATATCGTTTATATTGATGTATTCCACATGGTGTTTTTATACAATATGGTTTCATTTCTTAAATTTGGATGAAAAACGCGCCATGAAACACGTTCGACGCCAACCGATACATAAATCAAAATGGGATTCCTTATATTTTACAGGAAATCGAGTTATTACTGAACATATCTTTCAATATTTAGATCTGCGTAATATTCTGTGAATTAAAATTAAGTTCTATCCTACTATAGGCAATGAGTGGATTTCAAGCAATAGATAGTTCCGTGCAAAGGAAACCAGTGTCTACACATGGTTCAGTAGTGAAGACCAGACATAGACATGAATCAATTACTTCAAATTCCCTGAAAATTTTTTGCTAGAATTTATATATGAAAGAAATAAAGAATACCATTCTTAACTTCTATATCAGATAGCTTTTTCGTTTGCGAAAGATAAAAAGGGCTTGCCTTATTTTGCTCTTGGAGGCACGTACTTAACTCAAAAGAGTTGTGTTGAAAGTTGTGTTGAAATGTTACTTATCTGAAGTAACATTCGCATGAGAGCCAGAACAAGCTCTATTTTAGAAAATTTTTAACATTTAGAATATCATCGATTGATCACGATGGAGTCCGGAAATTCGTTTTCACAAGAACGTAGTAAATTTTCATTTGCTAGCACAATTACTTGGCTCGCCTTTAGTTTTGGGAGAGCTTCATCTCGCCCAAGGAATTCAAACTCAGATCAAGCTGATGTTGTATATACTTAGGCATTCGAAGTCATAATCAACTTAAACATACGAGAAAATAAGCAGGATATTAAATTCCTGCATCCCTATTGTTATGAAGTTCTTTTAATGATGACCCGGATTTTCTCAGGGTGCGAAACTTCCTGGAAATATAATCCGTGGTCAAAAACTATTTTGTCGCATCTAAAAATTATTTCATTCGGTTAGCATGTAATTTCACCCCTAGTTCGAGGCCAAGCAATTTATGCACCGTACTTTAAAAGCTGCCTAATCGGAAATTGATTTCTTATCAGTCCACTCACTAAATCATGGACGACTGCCGCCTCGAAAACGATAAAGATACATTAGCCAATTTTTGGGGGACTCTAGAATCGTATTTCTGAATTTTCAAGCATGAACAGTGCCTAGAATTTTAAAGGCTTTTTCGCATGGTTTGCCCTAAAGTTTTTTCATGTAACGTCCAACTTCATCACGAGTGCTACGGTTTATTCTTAAGAAAAGACAAAATAAAAGATTCATAAGGCGCTGTTAAGTCTGCGTTGGATTTATTCAAGTTCTTAATTCGTTCAAATTTGGTAAAAGGAATGCTAAAAACTTGTATTGGATTTTTATTAGTCCTGAAGTAGACTTTTATAGCTGCACGAAAATGAGGTAAAATTGTTTGATAGAATTTCCAGTCAAATTTTGTTTAATAAATGTTTAACAACAGCACTGGGTTCAACATGCCAATTGATTTGATGATTCAAACAAGGCAATCAAACCAGATTTGCAATCAAGGACACACTTTTTCGTCTTTTTTGCTACGGAATCATATATACCTATACCATAACGCATTGCAATCGAAATACTGTCATGAATTTAAGCATTGAGATTTTTCCATTGTATGTATTAATATCCACATGGGGAAATGCTTTAGATAGAGAAAATACGTGAGAGAGCAAATTTCACCCGAAAACTTTACCCACTTCAGAGACACTCATCCTTTTCTCAGGTAAATGAACGATACATTCCCTTTGTGCTCCCAGAGGAGAGATTACACGCCACCAGCGCTGCAGCTCGCGTCCTGGAACTTGGACTGTAAATATCGATATCCTGCAGTAGGCGAAAGCGTCCCCTGCAGAGTCAGGCCTGATCTTTGACAAATGATGGCCGTCAGTTAGGCCGAAATTTCGTCTTGGTTGCTCGCCGCTGCCCCCCTGGAGCCATTTCCCGGCACGAGGCGATCCGTCCGAATTCATTCCCTGTCTTTGGCATGGCGACGCCTTTGGCAAATGATGCGAGCGTATTTCTTTTAGTGTGATCGCGTTCGAGAGAGTGCCATGAATGAACTGATAAAAAGAGCACACACAACAGCTTGCGGAATCATTTAGGGGATCGCAAGAAGGAGCCTACACAAAATGCACAGAGTTGTCCGCAGGAGCGCAAGCTGATATGTTAGGCAGCATCGAAAAGACTTCAGCCTCCAAAAACAGCACCAAATCCATTATGAGGCATTTTTCAAGCCCAGGACTCTACAAACATGTGTTTTTTATGGATGTTTTAAAGGAAATTTCATTATTACTTCTTTCTTTTTCGAAGTTTGAAACCTGACTTTATCGATTGAATTAATCGATAGATGGAACAGGTCATACCATAAGTTTTATCCGTCTCTTACTAGTGTGATTAGAAGAGTAAAAACACATCAAGTAACATTTATTTATTCAGCAACATATTCTCCATCATTAGTAACACCTTCTGACCACCTGCTAACCAATATTTTAATGTCTCGTTCATAGAAATTAATGGTTTTTGAATAAAAAAACCAGCGATTCATTTTCGATGTTATTTTTGTCTTTCAAAGTCTCTCCATTAAATGATTGTCTAGACTCCTAAAGAAAGGAAATTCTGAAGAAGCAACAACTGGAGAATAGGGTAGATGTATCAATGTTTAACATTTCAGCGTTTCAATTGTGTCCAGAGTCATTCGTGCTGTGTGCGGACGCGCATTGTCGAGCTGAAGGATGATGCCCTTCCGACTGACCAAAGCTGGACACTTATTTTTTAAAGCGGGTCTTTGCAGCTGCTGACAGTACAGTTCTGCCGGACTCTGCGGTTGTTTCGAATAAGCTCGTAATGAATGATTCCTCTCATATTCCACCAAACACATAGCAAAACCGTTTTCGGATGGAATCCTGTTTTTGGTAGTGATTGTGGTCTTGCATGTCGACCTATCTATTGATGTTAACGTTCAATGTTGCTGTATATAATTCACTTTTCGTCTCCGGTTACAAACCTATCCAAAAATTGCGTTTGCAATCGACGGGAATGCGAAGGTGCGCAGGCATATGTGTTCGGTTGATGGCTCCATATTAATTAAAGATCCACAAGTACTTCGCTGTAAAGTGTATGGAAGACCATAATGAACAGATTACCTCGCGGAATAGATCACAAATTTATTCCTTTCTCTGTAATACAAGTTCAAACTTGTAACCTCAAGAAAACAGCCAAGACTTTTGGTATGACCTGAAAGTTATATTTTTACTTTCCTTTAAAGAATTTTGATCTTTTGGAGTGTGATTTCCTTACAACACTATTTTCTTCTATACATGTGCTCGATGACTTTGCTAGTAAGAATACTTATAAATACAAATAATATGGCATATACTTGTGAGAAAACGGTAGCTTTGTAGCAATGATACTACTAAGTAAAGTTAACAGAAAACATTTTCTTCATTGCAAAAACACGAAGTATATTTGAGTAGTAATAATATCTTACGACACATACTTAAAAAATAATAGAGTGGTGTTTTCCATCATAATGTGATACAGTAATTAATGGATATCTCTTCATCAGATTCCTCTTTAATTTTCAAAAATGTCTAAAATTGTTCCGATATTTGACGACAAACGAGTGTGAAAAGACGTCTCCTTTCGCATTACTTGTCTTCTAAAACTATATTTGTTCGTGATAATTAACGTAATCATACTCAACTCACTGGATTGCAGGGCTGTGAAATTCTCACACTCGAAGCGGGCGAAAAAGCATAAAGTACAAATTATGAAATGAATAACTTTGATCTGATGCAATTAACAATACAATTTTCTAAAACACTGCATGAAAATTGCTCAACCAAATTATATTGTGAAATTGCTGAACAAACACTAGACTCAATAAAATACATTTCATCAAAAACGTCGCATTTCCCTTCACTCTTCACGTTTGTGCGAGGTTGTTCTTCCATCTCTAATATTATTACAAATTGCAGACTGAAATGTTTAAAAATCTGGTTAAAACTAGAAAAATAATTCCAATTGTATAAGTTATTTCTCTTATTAAAGAGCAACGTATGAAGTTGCACATACATTAGAAAACATTAGTCATTCAGTTGTATACGTGAGTATGAACAAAAGTCATCTCAAGAGGAAACAAACATCAGAGTCCTGTACATCTTTTTCAGTACATGCACCGTGAAGTCTCGAGGCAAACAATAAATCCCGGTGCTCCTCTCTTCATAACTCATTAAAGTTTTACCAAGTCATTAAACTGAGTAATCCATCATAGCAAGATGAATCCCAGGACCAAAACAAGTTCTGCGACGCAAGTTCACCGACAGATTGGGCCCGCTCATTATTTTTGCAGACCAACAGACTCGAGGGATGCGAAGGGCTTTGTTCCTCGCAGGGGCTGGAACGAAGTTTGAAGACTTGCACGCTTTTCTGAGTTCCGTGAAAGTCCGGGGGCAGACCTGCTGCTGAAGGCAAGTAAATACCCGCTCGATTCTGAGCGATGGGATGCTGGAGCGGAGCAGTTAAAATTGTTTCTGATTGCATGGTTTATGACTGGCCTCAGACTTGCACTAAAAACAGAAACAAGTTTTAATAATTTTAGACTTCTTGAATTTGCTTCGGGAAGATAAAGTCGAGCAACTAATGAGTTTTGTTGAAAGTTACTTGAGTGTGCAAATCATGGAAAAGAAGCTGTATGACTGCTGTGCTGCAGTTCAGTACTGTTTGGTGAGCGTTGTCCGCTTTCTGATGTTTGGAATTGTCCAATTATGATGGTGTACGTCGCCACGAAGCAAGATATCTGCAAGAATGTAAAATTTAAGTAAATAAATTCTTCAACTTTTCTAAAAATGCGTTCACGAGGCAGAATGAATTGAATGGTTGCATGAGAATTAGAGACGACCTACACTTTTGGCCTCTGAAATTTACCATTTTGAACTCCATATCAGATTGAAATCATCGTTTTACATTTTCTTCCACTGATAAAGATGAAGACTTACTAACTTACGAGTACCCTAAATATTGGTTCACCCCATATAATTAGATTATTAATTCGAATTTTACGAAACAGTCCAGCAAATGAATTTTGACTTTCTCTGGGAAATTCATCGGTTCGATAGGCTGGAGTAACCAAATAATGTTTCCAGTTTTCTTTCAGCAAAAACCAGCATTACACGTTTAGTTCTATCTTCACAAATATCCACAGAATTTCCGTCACGAGTCGGACATACAGTATTGATACTTGGTGAGTCTGGCAAAAACGTTTAACTACAGTGTAACTACGTAACTACAGAGGTGCTAGCGCATTCAAGATTTTACGTTTAATTAAACTGTTTAAATGACAACCTGCGGTAAAGTCTGACAGCTAATAGTTCTGAGGTTTAATGAATCTCTACATTTTCAAGCATACGAACTCAAATACAAGAAAAATATGGTACATGACAGAAAAACTTAATGCACAACATCTAGTTTTAAAGCCTAAACTTTTATCGTTGCTCAGAAACGATTTCGTTGTGATGAAGTTAGAGATCAGCAAGTCTGCCTTCCCATTTACAAACAGCGGTTTTTGGCCCTCATTTGCTCTTCATGTTTTCAACGATATTGTTATAAGGATTTCATTTGTTAAATTCACATTATTGCTCAAAGTACTTTCCCTTCAACCTTCCATGAAGGAAATTATGATACAATGGTAAGCAATAAATACTGATCAAGAATTAATCTCGATGAGGAAGGAAGTACAACAAGCAGCGATATTGATAAATCTAAATAAATTCTAGTATCTTACAACCAAAATAAATACATATCTTCCACTCATCAAATCGGGGTAGGCAAAAGTAAGGAAACTAATTCATCCCCAAAAAAACAGAATCTTAAGTAAAAAGGAGAGAACTAAAAATACCATATATTAATCATTTACTCGAATCAAATATTGCAGGAAAAACAATAAAATTGAACGTTTCGAGCATTCACTCATCTTCAGAAAAATAAATGTACCTGAAAAATATGAAATGCATTAGAAAGATGATAATTTGAAATGATTAACCTTAAAAGCTACCTGTCAACTATTGACAACGGAAAAAAACTAATTTGGTTGTTTTAAATTGGCTTATTTTTTAAAATGAAAAGAGACTCTAAAACCCTTATATCAGAGGTAAATTTAGATCTAGCCAGAGTTTTGAAATTACTGATGTTAACGGGCTATCACAATGCTCTGAATGATCCCTAATAGCTGAATGCGAAGGACTAGATAAAATATTTCCTGTACTGTACCTCCTACCTCGATGCTCGGCCACCCTACAGCCAGAGTAGGCGACGTCAAACCGACGTACTCAGATGCCCGTCATTCACAACAAAATTTGTAAATTAGGGAGGCCTGCATCGCGGTAGGAATCATGTCTTTGAAACGAAAAAATGAGCCTATTTTGAAACTATTCACTAAATCACCTTAAAGCTTATTCCTGGAATGTATTTGACAAACAAATGTAAAATTTCCTTCTTCATTTCCTCCGACTGAGGTCCAAAATACGGAAACGAAACGAAGCGAATGTCCTCACAGATTGACTCCACAGAAGGCAGTTTGTTGAACTTTTTTCCAAAAATTTACCAATATGAGAATCTATAAGTCGAGTTGAAAAACCATTTTTACGGAAAAATCCTTTTAAAAATCCCTAAAATCCTTTTACTCATCATGTAAAACCTTATAAGAACTGTAAATATTGAACGCTCTAAAGATTAAAGTCTTGATAAAATTCAGTTCGAAAGCATAAATCGAAAAACTATATAAACTGGCTCCTAAGCCTGTAAAACACTTTTTCCTATACACAGAACACTCGAACCCATTCCCAGACCTGTGTCCCAAACAATCTAAGAAAGAAAGTTTGAGTCCTTCTTCACCCTCCATTGTGAACCTAATTTTTTATGGCGTTCCTTCAAGTAATTTAAGAAAAGTGGAGCATGAGACTTGTCGTGAAAAAGTAAAACGGTATCGAGTGTTCTGTGTATGGGAAAAGTGTTTTACAGGCTTAGGAATCAGTTTGTATAGTTTTTCGCCATATATTTTCAAAGTGAATTTTATCCGGACTCTTATCTTTAGAGCGTTCAATGTTTGCAGTTCTTATAATCTTTTACATGATGAGTTCACCTTTTTTGAAAAAAAATTTTCGTCAGAATGGTTTTTCAACTCGACTTATAGATTCTCATATTGGTACATTTTTGGAAAAAAAGTTCAACAAACTGCCTTCTGTGGAATCAATCTGTGAGGACATTCACTTTGTTTTGTTTCCGTATTTTGGACCTCAGTCGGAACCCAACCAGAAATGTTTTCACCGTTCGGTGAAGATTATTGCAGTTTATTGCAGACATTCATTGCTGATCATGGAAGATCTTCGCAGGAGTATCTGCATTCAGTGCGGATTTAGTGTAGAATTAGTGCAGTCTATGTCCGCTTTTGAAGTGCAGATCGGCATCGAATTTCTGCAAAGATCTTCACTGACCAAGAGNGAAATACCTAAATCAATGAGAATTTGCACACCTGCAAAAATTTTACTATCTGAAGGAAATACAAATATAACGTTTACAATATCCATTTATGTTTCCACGATAGAATAGAAGCATGGGATGGAAATGATGAAAAATAAAACGAATTCACAAACTAATTCACAGAAAAAAGACTTAAAACAATGACTGTATGCAAATGATTCATAGACGAGACTAGAAACACTCAAGCTATTAGATAAATATATTAGTAGTGATTCAATGTGTAAAGCGTTGACTGATAAGGGTAACATAGATATTAACAATTTTTGAAAATTCCTCAATACTCTTTTATTCAACTCTGGGAGATTTTGTGGACTTCATTGCTTGCTCTGATTCTTCCGTGTTCCCTAAATATTAACAATTGGGTTGAGGACTTGTTTATGAAGAGACGTCCATTTGCAATTTTTGAATTAATGTTTTGCACTCGGGAAGAAATAGTTTGCTGAAATGTAAGGATACATGGCACCATTCTTCTTTCCTTCAATGATGAAGAATGTACCATTGCCATTCGAAGTGAAGGAACTCCAAGCTATTATTCTACCACCTCCGTACTCTATAGAGTTTTTATTTATGTCCATAGTCTCTCCCCTTCGTCCTCCAAGCATGATGAGAGGCAGCACTTCTAAACAATTCAAAATTTGTTTCATCCGGCCAAAGGAAGATCTGCTAAAACTCATTTTCTGTGTCCACATGTCTCTATAAATATTAAACGACTTGTAACATGCGTTTTCGTAGCCAAGGAAGTTTTACGAGCTCTATAATATATGAGGTTGTTCCCGATTAGTTCTTTAGTGATGGTTCTAGCTCTTCTAATCCAGGGGCTTCAATAGTAATTTCAATTATTTTTCAGTAATCACCGGTTTAATTCAACCTTTGTCAGCTTTTTTAACATCTACGAATAGTACACTCTGATCTTCCGAGGAGCACTGACCTCTGCAAGTAGGTGGTTAAACTATACAAAAATCAGCAATTAATTGTACCTGGTCCTTGAACATAGTACCTCTAGCCGCCCTCAAATGTTTCTGGACGAAATTTATTCCGAGCGAAATTGAATGATTCGTTTCCGGAAAAATTCTGGAACCTCTTGCACCATTTTCATCCTCTATTAAAGGGGATTTTCTGCAACGATGACTTGTTCCGAACAATTTGAGTGCTTTTCCATTGACTCACGTAGACTCTTGCTCTACAAACTTTGAGAATGTAGGAGATATTGTTTGGATGGTATTTAAAAAGTTATAATTATGTATAAATTACTAACTGAATTGGTTGAATTCTTTTGCTTTTTACCACGAATGCTTTTAAGACAGGTGATCCCGAGCGAGTTAAATATTAAACATTTTTTACATTTTTAGTTAAACCGCTCGGTACTGTAACTTGTCAGAGTTTCTCGTACATAAGTTTTCTTACTAACAGTTCACTAAACGTAAGCTCTCATGAATGCAAACACTTTTGGCCCCCCTGCGCGCAACGAATACAAGTAAAGTATCTGTTTCTTTATTTCTGCATTCGATGTAGGAAACACGCTCGCTGGCCGCGGTACAGCATGCATGAGTAATCCGTGGGGCTGAAGTTGCAGGGGTGAACGACGCTTGCGGGAGTGAACCAGAGAGAAAGACGCCGGTGCTAGAGAATCCGTGATGACAAGATGCGTTACCTGCATTGGGCTCGAAAAACGTAAGGCATGATCACAAGTGATACCTTTTCCACGATGAAAATTGAGGTTGTGTAAATTCTGTTTGCGATGACTCGATTAGCTGAACATACAATCCGCCTGTATTGTACTCAAGGAAGGATGCCAGAAGGTTAGGCTACTGTGAGAAATTGAGAGAAAATGAACGCTAAAACTCTTGTAACTGGAGCACGTTTCACTTGTAGTGTGTTGTTCAAGTTTAACAAAGAAACTAGTGCACATTCGGAGTGAAATTTTTAAATTCAACCAATTAAATATCCAAACCCGTTACCTACATTCTGCACATCTTGAAATTTTACACAACTTGAAATGAAATAGCATTTTTCTTTAATTCATTATAATATTTCAACAAAACGGATCTTCAAAGAGAGTGAAATAGAACTCATGTTATAGAGATGCTATGGATTAGAAGGAAGTTGTTAGTGTTTGAGGATGACCAGTGACCAGAAATTTTAGTTAAAGAATGTTACAATTTCAGAAGTTCACGTATAAGAGAATGCGATGAGGGGTGGTTCTCGTCTTCGTTCGAATTAGCAACTGAACAGATTGTAATTGCTAACTGAACAGTGAGCACTGTGCTACAATGTTAACATAAACATACAATAATTGTGAACGGGTGTAGGAAGTGAGTATTGCAAACGAAATTGCTGTTCCTCTATATCATCAATAATTTTTTTCCCTTTTTTTCAAACACCATTACAGTTCGCATCGTTGTGTTACCAAGTAGTAAATGCAGAAGTGACTTAATCATACTCGAGTAATAAACAACCTTCACCCAAAACATTACCTGGCACTCGCCATTAATTTCAAAATACTTTTTATTTTTTCTGTATTTTTTCTCGTAAGCTATGCGATAGACGATCGTCGCCCAGCGTCAGCACGGACTTCCGGGACTTCCCTGTTTAGGGGAACTTGCTGAATGAAGGCTTGTGAAGTCAAGCGCACGTCAGTCAAATCATTGAAACTTGCTCTCAAGCAAAGGTGGGATGGAATCAAGTCAGAAATGGTCGCGTGCACTTTGGTTAATTTCAGAAAATGATTTGACTGTTGCATAGCAATAGGCACCAGCAATTTCAGAAGTTGTTAACTACGTCCTCTGCATAATTTTTTCGCTTTTTATGGAGAAGAAGATTGTTACGATTTGTAAATCTGTGGAATGGATGTGAAGATCTTTTCGTGTGACAGTATTTTGGAAGGCCCGGTGTGTTTAATTTTTTTGGAGAGGGAAGCTTTTGAAAAATTTTGTGCTCACAATACAGTCGTCGAAGACTTACGAGCCACCTCAGATAACGTTATCCATGATAAATTGTAAACTTTACCGGGTTATGACGCCGTGCACATTTGAGAGACGTGTCCTTGTGCCTGCGTTCCGTGTTAAATATCGCCGCCATCATCGGGGGAGGCATTCGTCAATAATTAGAGGGACGTAGTTGGAAGCGATGTTAAATGTTTACTATTTTGCAGTTGTTCCGTGCGGAGCTAATGTTTGTTGTGCAGCTGCGCAGCCTGGCGTAGCCATAGGGCA
>JACJUY010008250.1:3153-39034 GCA_014220935.1 Platorchestia sp. MABIK | reverse complement strand
TAATTCGGTTAAATTTGAAGCACAGGGAATGTCTTTTTATCGACAGTACAGTTCTTGCAACCCTAATCAATCAAAAAAATTGGGTAACACATTTTCTTCAGTTACTTTAAATGATAAACTTTAATATTGGTGTTTATAGATAAGCAATGAATGTCCTAACCAGGAAGAGCACAGCACTACACCTAAACAAACGGTCACTAAATTCAAACTGGCGCCAAATCAGCCAATCATTCATGAGTCATGACTTTAACGTATCGCGCACAAGATGTCCGACTTTAGGACTGCATGAGAAATTAACCGATTAATCGTTGAAATTATTCGTATAAGAAATATACATTGTTGATTTTGAAAATTTTAAATGACTGTTTCTACACAATTGAATTATTTTCGTTGAATAAAACTGGAGGCTTCGCGATTTATGTTGTTGATTGATGTTAATGTCGGATTACGTAATCAGACCTAACCACTACACACGTCAAGTTCATCTATGTCAAGTACAAGGACTTGAAAAAATGCACAGAAGTGACTTTCTCAAGAAAATGATGAATGTCAAATGGGTTTTATGATAGGAATAGGTCTACTTAATGCTATCGTAACGATTAAGGTGATTTTTGTAATCTATGTCTAGAACAGGTTAAGTGACTGAATGTATAGCAATACCAATATATTGGAAGTAGTCTACATTGACTGATAACAACAAAAATAATAAAACAAAAATATCATTTTATAAAACACAGGTGCCAAGCAAAATTTCAAGAACTTAATTAGCCGATATTTGTATTCCACTTTAAAAATAACGACGAAAAATATAGTTCTGTACGATCAATAGCTAAATCAATTTGGAAAAATACCGATGGGAATTTTAGCATAAATCGGTGCTGAATGGGTTTTCCATCTTCTAAATACATATGTGGCGGAACCATTGGAAACTCAATTATTGAAATCACGAAACAAATCCACATGGTAAAAATATCGTGCCTCCACACACTTGACAAACCATTGCAAAACCAACGATTTTCCATGTCTGATTAGATACCAACCGTCAAAATCCCACCTGCCCATATTGCACCCATATGAGCTCTAGTTTATCTGTCCGCTAGGGGCGCTGTCACGCAGAAGCATTGTTGCTAGATGAATCCGTCAGCTCATGACCATATTTTACGAAAATCGATGGCCAAAATGGCCACTACAAAATATACAGACATTTTTTCGTTTAAAAATCAGAATACTAATGACTTTTTACTCACTTTGACAATATTCCGTAAGCACCTCCTCGAGATGTTGCATGTCTTCTGTTTCTTGAATTGTGCGAAGTTTTAAAAAATGGCCAAGTGAATTTCTCATGGCCACTGCGTTCAAAAAATGACCAATTTTGTGCAAATTGGAAATGAAATGACCAATCTGCAACCCTGCCCCCGCGCAGACGCTGCAATGAGCAATGAGCTCCTGCTTTGCTAAGGGTTGATCTTGTACGTGTTTGCTTGTGCACACGATTATGTTCTTGTTTGTGGCACGAGGCTCGTGCGCTCGTACTCTCATATCTGCTCGTGTGCTCGTACTCAAATGTGCTCAAGCGCTAATAAAACTGTGTTCTCTTTTATTATTGCAATTACATATATAATCAAATTTCGATTAAGCGACATAAGGAATACATTGCCCTCAATCATTTATTTCGACTAGTGACATGGGTATTACGATATTTATGTGTTTGTAGCATAAAAGAATTCTTACGTCAAGATATTTTAAAAACCAAAGATGAGGTTCTTGTATCATCTACGTATATTGGGAATAAAGTGTTTTTCTTTTTCTTTCTTTTCTTCTCTTCATGTCTTGAAGTGCTCAAGTTTTCATTTGCAAGTGCGCTTGAGAATACTCAATATTTCTTGCAATTTTTGCTTAACATGGTCGACTTAAATATTGCTTAAAACTACAAATAGCGCAGTTTGTTACTGCCTGTTTTCGATCGAGTCATTCACTGCTGCGAACGTCGAAGGCCGCTGGAGAAATGTCTGCTTGAATTCGACTGTAGACAATTACTGCTAAGGTCTGCCAAAAAACGCCATTCAGATTGACTCCCCTCCATTTTGTCTGCGGGGAACTGCTGAAATTCGTCTTAAAACTGCGATTACTGCGAAAAACTGCTAAAAATCTCCCGCGCAACTGCGCTAATTTTCAATTGGGTAGATAAAAGAGGCAAGCATGTGCCTGTTAAAAAAAATTTACCTGAGACGAAGAAAAAGTGTCAACAATTCTTAATAATTTCCCAAAGTACAAATCCCACTCCAGTGATAGTCCTAAATTACATTTCAGTCATGATCTTACCTACTCAAAAATGCATTCGTTGTACACGGAGAGAAATCCTGATCATCCCGCCAACTCATTCGTTTTCATGACAGAAGTCAAAAAATGCAACATAGGAATACAGTTGCAAAAGAAAGACACGTGTGCTAGATGAGATGAGTTCAAGGTGAAAAATAAAGCAAATCTAGGTGTTGAAGAGAGAAGACGTAGCTATAAAAAAAAGTCCATAAGGAGCAGATTACACGTGTTGAACTTGCGCGCAAAGAACTAAAGGAAACAGAGGAGGAATGTCACCAGCCTAGTTCTCGCCTACTGCGCATTACGTTTGACCTGGAGGAAACTCCGCCGATTCTATACCTAAACACTTCTGTTGCTTTTTATACAAGGCAATTGTGGTTGTACAACCTCGGAATAAATACATGACATGATAAGGGCCACGTTTCTGTCTAGCAAGAGATCGAAGGGAAGCGAGGAAGTTGTGAGATCGGTTCAACAGGTTTAACTTTCCTACAGAAAAATCATCTTCATAATTACGACAAGATTCATACATTTTAAGACTGTTGTGGCGTACATAACCGCAATAAAAACATTGTCGCTTTCGTCATGTTTATCTGTATGAGTACTCACATGAAGGACAAGTTTATCGATGTCCCAAGCCCCAGTCATACTTCACGTTTTGGACAGTCGACATAAAAGGAAACAAATTTAACTGGTTGAAACTGAAATGGCTGAAAGTTCCCAGAAAAACGAGTGCTTGATACAGTACAAGTATTCCAGCGATCACCACGAGGAACTTCGTACTATTGACTTCAGCAAACGCAACAAGCTATCTGAGCTTAAAACCGTCCTCCTGAAGCCTCTTTATAAAGAATTCATGAAGCTTTCATTCGAAAACTTCGAAAACCTGCAAGATTCAACTGCTTATGTACTATTTCATTTTGTGGGCTTTTTCACCAAGCTGCCCCATGAAATCAGAAAAAAAATCCAATTTTGAGTGTATTCCGGATGAAAAAACCAAGGTGTAGCTGAACACAAAGTTGCTCAAGTCAATGCTAGAATATCTACTTTCATGTCAATTACGCATTTTATTATGCACGCAGGAAACAGTTTTTATATTAGGTTATAATATGTTGAACATCACATCCATCTGAAAAGAGCAATAGCTGAATTAGTGTTGAAACGCCTGCATCGGAACTTATCGACCCATGTTGAACAAATTCAACATAGCCTAATTCAAAATTAAGCTTGCTATTCATTGTGTTCGTCGCAAATGTGCTCTTCTCTTTTCTACGTATTGTTTTCTTTCGACTATCTACGCAGATTTTTTTCTCCAATTAAGCACAGTTAATGCTTATACCAGGATGATAATTTTTGAGTATTCAATTTTGAGTTTGACGGAGATTATGATTAAAGGATCCATGATTTACTTTTTTGTAATCTTTTATCATTCTTCGCTGAGAAATGATTAAATTTGTGTTACAGATAGAGGAGTAAAAAATACAGTATTTAGACTGTGAGACCACTAAACGTGTCAAAATTCACTGAAAACATTTTGCACTCATTTTGCTTGTTTTCTGTGTAGATAATGGAGGATTCCAGTATTGGGATTTCCCAGACTTAAACTAAGGAATAAGAGCTTTATCACTCTAATCCTAACGTAACGTGTCACTAGAAGGAATAGATTCGATTGTGTTCACTATTCTGTACATGAAAATATTGTAGATCTCTAACCAATACAATTATTTGCCTTCTCTTTACTAACGCATACGCCTCACTGTAGTTTCAAATTGTTTAACACTTGAATTAAAATTTGTTTTCATAAATTATTAAACACCTGCATGCACTATACGCCATAAGAGTTGATTAGTTAGTGCAATAGAGGGTGCTACAGAACAAAATTGCACACCAAGTAGAAAAGGGCAAAGTAAACACTTTTTCTTCTATGAAATTTGCCAGCGAAAATTTTGTTTTTTTAAATATTAGCGGTTTATTATTTTCAAGGATGAAATTAAATGACACTGTAACTCACAATATTTATTTTGAATTTACTTCTCAAACACTTTTATTTTATGAGGGTTTGGGACGTTCAACCGTCCCAAACTTGGCTATCTCTGACTTGGCTATCTTCATCCAAAAAAGTGAATATTACTGACATGGATGAGACTGTGAAAGAACTTGTCTCCAATGTTGCTTGGGGTATTCCTTCAGTAACAGCACCTAAGTCAGTGATTTAACAAGGATTAACATATGAGAGACGAGATGTAGTAACATTTGAAAATAATGACTCAAAATTCTCTGTAATAGAAATCATCATATATATTATTGGTTCTGTTTGGTTTGTTGTTACTGACATGTTAGTTTGCCTATTTTTACTCCACTACCATGCTTACGTATTATGGAAAGCTCAATCTAAAAGTCTCATCCAGCTATCTAACTTAATTTTACCTTTTCCTGCACAAATGTACCCAAGAGCTAATGACCAATATACCCTATTTCTTCAGCAAGTTCCACTCCAAGTTCCACTAGAAAGTAAGAAAAGTACAATTCATTAACGTTCCTTCTTTGCTTAGGAGCTGTAAATGTACCACATAATGTTCATGTAGCAGAGTGCATCCAAACGCGTCACACATTTCCTTCTACCTGATTGAGAAGCAATTTTAATAGCTGTCTGAAATAAGTGAAAAAACATGAACACTTCTCACTGTTTTACGAAAAATTCTATTTTTTTCCATTTGTCGAGTGCAAGCACAAAGGCTTTGGTGTCCTTCATTTCAAATCTTCGTTTCTAGACAAAATGATTCCGGAGGAATCGAGTGTCGAAGTTGTGTAGTTATTGGTTGCGCTGCCTGGGAGTGGTCCATTATTGGCCAGAAAATCAGCCAGTGCTTTCTTCGCTTGCACTGATGCAAGCGAAGCCCTATGAAAGCGACGTTTTTATAGTGCAATACTATTTAGCAATTATCCAATCAGAGCTCATGACTCGAGAAGAGTAGTCAGTTACCCTCCAGCTGACGAGTTGGAGGTTGCACTACATTTTTCTCTAGCTGTCTTTTGCGGAATTTCATGTCATATTTCTACGGCCCTTGTTTGTTTCTAGGGCCCTCATGTTTATTGACGTTGCGACTTGGTATTGAGCTCATTTTATTCATAATTACATTTACTATCATCTATGGACACATTTTCAGTATAGGTTTACATTTTTTATAATTTTTTTTGCATCGTAAAAAATTCTTTTTTCTTCATTTTTTCAAAAAATTCCTAAAATGACATTAAGAACAAATTTTCATAAAAATAAATTGGGGTAGTAGAATATTGTACTCTGAGTGCGATTGCACTAAAATCGACTTTTAAAATCAGTTGAATTGGTTTCCAAGACTTTTTGAAAAATACTCCAAAAAATTATTTTTATAATAACTCGTTTTCTATGCACAAATTCGGAAAATGTTATGGGTGATAAACGTTTCAAAATCTTGATTTACTCACGTGGTGCAATTTTCAGATAAATCAGCTTAATAGGAAAAAGTAAATCAATATTTCATTTTCAAACTTTACAATTATTTATTATAGTGATGAATTGTAAATTTCAATTTAGCATATATTCGAATGAAACCAACTTTTAAAATCATTTGGCTCGGGTTCCTAGGCATTATAAAATGTCCTTCGCAGAAGCTTTCTTTTCAAAATAAATCGTTTTCTGTGCAAAAATTCAAAAAATGTACACAAGCAAAAACATTTTCAAATCAAATTTTACATATGCGGTGCAATTTTCAGATTATTCTGCCCGTTAGGGAATATTTTCGTTCAAAAGTGTGAGTCCCCTGAGGGTGATAAGATTGCATGTACCTCCACTGTACTATTACATTTAATCTGAATTCTTCATTAAAATATAAACACGGTCGCTTAGTATGAAAACTACACCTAATCTTTACAAATGAATGCCACTTTCGGAGTCTGTGACCTCAAATCTGAGAGAATCCTGTGTCAGAACTCATCTAACCAAAGTTGTGTTCCCCAGCGTAATCTATGACAAGTGAGAAGCTGAATATTTGGCCATTTGAACATTAAGTGTTTGCTTTTTCAGTAATGATGGCTCAGACTTCCAAATTATAACTAATAATAGGAATTTCTGTAACTAAAAATTTGTAATGAATTTCGTTATTGAAAGTTCTTTAAAACTCCAGTAATGGGAGGAGAGAGTAAATTGTTAGTGAGGAAAGTTATGTGCGAAATTATGAATTTTTTCTTTTATCTGTAGTAGTGAGAACAATTTTCTTATTAGCAGAGGCATTTTCTTAGTTCTTGACTCATTGCATGCAAGTGAAATGATAAATGCTTATTTCAGTGTTTGAAAAAACAGTTATACATTCCTTTCGTATGTGTTTTTGTTTATTCATGTTGAGGCTTCTGCTTGCAGGAATAAAGTTTGATTGGTCATATCCTTATTGCAAATGTTGATGTAGCTTTAGCATCACAGACAACCAAGCAGCCCAACCTGTGCTGGGATTAGATCTGTTTTGCATTGAAACAGTGCTCTTCTCTACGTCGAAGCCCATGAACTCCGATGCATTGTAGGGAATTTTAACAAACATACCTAGTGTTACTGTCAAAAACAGTTTTTTTACCATTATTCATTCTCAAGATCACATCTTGGGGTTTTCTTACTTCGCAAGGCCAAAATGTAATAATTTTGTTCATGCTGTTGTCCGTTGGGAGCTTACCATGAATGAATTATTGGTTTCTTGTCATTCTAACGGTGATTCCTTGCTTTTTGTTGTGTAATAAGTATTTCTAAATTTTATTTGACCAATGATTTTAATTTTTTTGCACTGTAGAAAGTGTTGTAATAATACTTGATACAGTAATGTTACAACTTCTGTCGGCAATTATTTTTCTCTGTCCTGGATTTTCTGTTGAGTTCAATGGTTCATACAAATATATGACATGTGATTCTTAAAATCAAATCATTTTCCAATTATAATCAGCACACGTAGATGTGATATAATTCCCTCGATCTCACCATCACCGATGTTGACTAAAAAAATATATGTATTGTTTATATAAGTAAATTGTATGATTCGTTTTATCGATGTTGAAGTACGTTCATATTTTAAAACATATTGTAACTTTTCAGTTTATGGTTTATATTTTGTATGCCATTGAGCTATTATTGTGATTATGGACAATTTCTACCCTCTGTTGCCGAAATACCACCAACTTATGGCCACATGAGTTATAATGAACGTTTGTCTAGTGGTGGAGAGTCTCCCTTGACCGTTTGTATGATACTTCCCTAGTCGCACTGAATCAAACTGTTGGAGTTAATTTGAAGACCTTCACAATTGGCTTTTTGGCGTCGTTGGCTTCGTATTTTTGCTTCAACTAAAAAATTCCCTGCCGAAGCTGCTGTAACGTTGAAATTATTCAAATGTATTTACGCTGAAAACGAATGTTTACAGTACCACCGAGTGGATATATTTTTAAACTTCTTTGTAGAGTAGATTGTAGAGTTGAAGAACTTTAATAAATAATGGGGCCACTTATTTGAATTTTTTCTCAGAACAAAACGATACTTTATAGCTGGAACTTTGAACTCGGTAAAGAGCAGTTAAAACGAGCTTTGAAAAATATAAATGGCGTACTGAGTTAGCTTTAAAAATTCCACCGAAATAAACGAAATCACCCTTAGATTGTTTGTTCAGTGTTTTATTTCTCACTTCTGTTCGAATTTCGGCCCAAAAAATAACGCTCTATTCGTTTTGTTGATTTATTAGTTAAAAACAAAGTTTGTGGACAGCCAACATAAAGAAGTTACCAAAGTTTCAAAATTTTGCGATTAAGTGAAAGTGTTTAACTTAACTACTGAGTTACGCACGAACTGAAATTGTGAGAACTTCAAGCATGAAGAATCGCAAATGTATCGCCTAACTAATTTTGTTGAAATGGTGCTAACAAATGGCAAAGGTAAGATTTTAGGAAATTATGGATCTTTTCTTAACTTCAAGTCGACAAATTATCAGAAACCTAATAATTCATTTTATCTTAATTTGATAAGCACACTTCTCCTCACGGAATCTTATGGATAAAAAGTCTGTTCAATAGGATGAGCATTTGGTAGCCAACCCTGATGCTGTAGGATGAATGTGTTTCAACATCTGGAGTTGTGGTTGCTTTCCTTATTGCTGAACTATGCGCTCCTGTTTATTTGGTTATATGGATGATAAAAGTCCATAACTAAAATTTCAAAAAAGTCTGTATATATTACATCCATTCACAGATTGGCAAATAATCTAATTAAGATATGAATTACTCGGCCTACTTAAACCTTTCAGGTAAGCGTAATTTTCAGTTTCTTATATCATGTTTGCTGAATTAGTTCTCGTCATCTTTCCCGCGTCTAATAAAAATATTATTTTGAATTTCTTAGCATGTGAGACAGCTTCTTCAATACATCATACTCTAATTAATACATCATATTTTCCAGCAGAATTCAGAATCTAAGCACCTATTCAGCAATAATTTGCTTGATACCCAAGAAATTGAAACAACTTCATGGATAAAAGTAATGACCATAACCCCGAAAAAAAAGTGACTATTTTAAGATTGTACAAATTCTTACTAACCTTATTTAAGGTATTCCTTATTTCCTGACTAGCTGCCCTAGTACATGCATTTACGGATATAGTGGAAATAATAATGTCTGAAATACTGTCACTCTAGGTATGAAAAAATAAATAATGATTCAAGGAAACATTACACCTACGAAGATTTTTCAATGGCAGATCTTCACAACGGGTAGATCCCGGTAGCACACACGTCAAGTTCGCACATTCTGAGTGTGCGTGCGCCAGTCCGTGTACGGCTCGTCACCACCACCCAGAATCACAACTATGCGCATTTCAACAACTGCCACATGTCGCTGTGTGACATAACTCTAGTGCGAACGTCCATTATTCTATAGCTCTGCCATACAAGTATCATTTAATAATAAAATAAATACATTAGGTTTCATTTTACACTTAAAAGTCACTGCGGTTTTAAACGACAAACATGATAATATGAGTTAATGCCATGCGCACTTCAACAGTGCCATACGTCGCTGTGTGACTTAACTCTAGTGCGAACATTTATTACTCTATAGCTCTGCCATACAAGTATCATTTAATAATGAAATAAAATACATTATGTTTCATTTTACACTTGAAAGTTACTGCCGTTTTAAACGACACATATTATACAATGAGTTAAACCAAATAACAGCACAGTTACTGAAATACTACCGCATGTCATAATGTATTGTTCGTGTGTCACAATGTTTTGCTAACAATACAAATCTCATTTAGTTTCTATTATAAAGTGGTAGTTAATATGAGGAATTACCAAGTGCTATATCAATTGAATGAAAAATATTTTAGTGCTGAAGCGTTTAGTAAGTTGCATTTTTTGCATATTTACGCCAATTAAATTCGATTACTTTACTAAGAAAATTTGGCCAAAAAATTTTATGCGCTCATATCAGTATAATTAATTGTCACTTCCTTTTCGTTAATATAATTTTGGTCGTAAAGTGCAAAATAAAATAACCTCTATGCTCCCATTGGGGACAAAGGAATCTTAACGCTTACACACCAAGTAATAAATGCTATGGATTTCATTACAGATATTGCACCTATTTCGTTTGAGTCAGGAAATTGTACAGCCTCTGTACACACCACTTCCCCTATCATATGACATACAAGGATAATGCTTCATCAACGCGGAATTACTTTCAGTTGCGCTTGCGATAATGAGACAGTTTTTAAATGAAAATTAAAACTTGTGACCACACTACTTTATACTACAAAGTTTGTTCATTTTTTCTGTCTTTACGTGACAACTATAACTTATTAGACGATATTTAATGTCATTTTCAAAACTTCTGAAGTGAGTAATAAAAAGTATATTATAAATTAAAAACAATTACAGGCAATAATATTTATTTGAATATGTGATACATTATTTCATTATTTATTTATCTTATAATTATTCATTATTTATAATGAAAGAAATGGAGAAGAAGTACTTTAAAAGCATTTACTTTGACATTTCGAGTCTTGGCTCATTCACAACAAAAATTCTGCAAATAAAATAATAGACAAGTCAGTACACCCCAAATTACAGAAGCGCAGAATATGAGCACGAAAAAATATATGGAATAATAGTAGTTTATCGGTTGATTATTTTCAGAGGGTTTGCACTCCGCATCTCATTGGGAGAAGGTTTGAGTTTATGAATGAATAATGACTCAAATATACGTAGGTCTAAGTTGGCGGGACAAGTCTCTAATATTTTAAATTTGCCAATGTCAATAATCTGTTTACAGGAACCAATACTACAATGTTGTTTTATACTAGAATGAGCAGAAGTAAGCAAGCGACCTGTACGATGTCCGATGCAGGTAAGTGCAAAATCTAACAGCTATGCGACATCTCGCAACGCATTATAGACGATGCAGCGATTTCTGGCACTGAGCTAAACTCTCGACCAGTGGACAAGACGCATCCTTCACGCACACGGACGCTGCAACACACGTACATAAAAATGTGCGAACTTGACGTGGGTGCATCCCGGTAAAGGAACAAGAGTCGCTTTGCAGGAAAAAGAAGAGGAACCATGAACGTCATCAAGGGTCTTGTAAATTGCAATTGAACTGAAATGAAAACGTCGTTTAACTCATTCTTCAAAATTTGGCTTATTCTCTATCTTTTATAGTTTGTCTATCATCTGACTCAACTCGCCTCTAGATTGTTTGGTAGCATATCTCATAAGCAGTGTTGGGCACGCAACTTTTAAAATGTTGCGGCGCAACCGCAACACCCCAAAAAAAGTTGCGACGCAACCGCAATAACTTTGAAAAACCAAAGTTGCGATCGCAACCGCAACTCGCAACCGCAACTTTTTAATTATTAAATATTATTTTATTTAAATATTGTTCAATTCATTTTACATAAATATTGTTATGTGTAAAATAATATTAAGATATTCAAAATAGTGCATTGTTTTACTAAAAAAATTAATAGATCGAGTAAATGTGTGGACGATCTTTCAGTCTCTTAATATTGAATGAAATATCAAGATACTGAAAGAAACGTTTCATTTGTAAAAATAGCATGAACAATAGAATGAATTCCATTTTCTGTTAATAAAATGGTTGAAAAGGTACCTAGCTAGTAGCTATATTTTCATTGGAGGTCCGTATGTATATTGCAAAAAAGGGGAAAGAAAGAAACGTTTCATTTGTAAATATAGCATGAACAATGAAATGAATTCCATTTTCTAATAATAATGTTGGAAAAGTACTTAGCTAGTAGCTATATTTTCGTAGGAGCTCCGCATACATAGCAAAAAAATTAAAAACAGAAAAGTTCATAACATATGTACAGCCTATATGACGGATAAAGGAAAAAATGTAAAAATTGTAAATGTAAATGCTCCTGTAATATATGATATTCCTCTGCTTTTTGTTGTTCCTCTGTTAAGATTTAATACTGGTTCATGATCTCAATGTGACAATGTCAATGTGCTGTAATGACGATCAACGTTGCCTTTAAAAAATGTTAACATTTCAAAATGTTTATCTATAAGCCGAGCACGTTGTGGTCTCAAAATTTATTTACCTAAGGAGAAAAGTCGTTCGACCGCAGCGCTCGATGGTATTGGCGAGTTAAATTGGATGAACGAAGCGACAAATTCACTTGAAGGTTATATAATGAGTTACATAAAATATGCTTATTTACTGTAAGCAAAGTGTATGTGTATTACCTAATGCTAATAATAAACAGTTGCCAGACGGGGTGTACCCTGTACGCTTTAGTTTCAAACGAGTATGAAACGCGTATTAAACTCTATTGAAGTTATTTTAGAAATTAAATTACCATCGTGATGTCGCGGTTGCGAGTTGCAGCCTGACACGTCGAAAATTGTTGCGAACGCAACAGATTCGCAAGTTTCTAAAAATTGTTGCGGCGCAACCGCAACCGCAACAGAAAAACTTGCGATCGCAATTGCGGCCGCAACTTGTTGCGGCGCAACTGCCCAACACTGCTCATAAGTATTCAGTATCCAGTACCCGCGATTTGCCATTACAGCTGGAAAACCTTATTCTTAATTTCTCTAGCTGCTACACATGCATCGTCAGCACTGACCGCTTTATTCTACCTCCTCCTTGTTACCTCACGCCTAATGTGCACTGATGTCCAATCAGCGGTGGGGAATAAGTTATATTGTTTGTCATCTTGAATCATTGTTTTTAATTATGTGTTGGCAACTTTGCGTTCAAAACTCTTTAATGACGCTTTATACCTTTAGCATTCATTTCAAAATGCCACAACTGTGCTGTGCCTCTTGCGTGTAGTAAAAGCTCCATGGGTACACTAGAAGAATTGAGGATCCTCCCCTGTGAATTTGCTCTTAGGCGCCGGAATCATAATTGCCATTATTATCTCCATTTAATTCGCCTCAAGGGTGCACGAGAAGAATAACTGAGGATCCTCTCCTGTGAATTTGCTCTTAAGCGCCGGAATCATTTTTATCATTATTATCTCAATTTTTTCGCCTCATGGGGTACACCTATGGATCTATGGGGATCAGTAGTCGCAGGAGAAAAGTGAGGTCCCAAGCAGAGAGTTAGTTGGGCTTCATTTTTGTTAAAAATAAATTTGTTTATTTTGTGTTACGGACAATTTTCATTTAAACGCACTGCAGTCCTGTTGTTCATACCTTTTTAACTTTTTTCTTCATATATCATCTTTTTCATAGCAGCCTTCCTTCTTAACTTACTTTTGCTATGGGCGGGAGATATTATGCAGGAGCAGAGCAGACTTCGTGCATATATTCAGCATTCCTTTAAAGCCATCATGAACGATGCCTTCAACCTTCCTCTCTTCGGAACGCCTGTGTTGCGAATAGAGAGACTTAAACTAATATTTAATGTAATCTATTGCAATTCTTCCCGTATTTAGAACTAAATGGAGGGCAAATATGCAGAGTGGCCTAACCCACAAAACACAGAATATTTAGACACTCAAGTTAGAGGCGTGGTGTTCATCACAGGGTTGTTTAAAGCTATAGAAGTCAAGTTGCAGTAGAAAAGTGGGAAAGATTTTGAGCCGCACGCAAGGTAAATAAATCCAAGATCTGCAGGAAAAGGCACCCAAAAGTTGAAACAATTCAATGGTAACGTCCAAAGAGTTTCAAAAAGATTTCTAAACATCAGGTACTCTAGTGTTTGACTACGTACTATAAGAAGTAAACTAATCAAATGAAGTCATATCCTCGAAAGAAATCTTCATTTGGTTGAAACAACTAAGTGATGCGCGCAGTTAAAATTAGCTGCAAATATTATACTAAATTTATATCATTGTGAAGAAGTGTTCTATGAACAGATGCGACAAAATTGAATTATTTGGTCGCAATGAACAAACTAATTTGTTGAGAAATGATGGAACTGCTTTTGCACCGAATAACACAATTCGCATAAGAGATTTTCGTAGTGTTTAGATCGTAAGTTAAATTGAAGCCTCTCTAACCTCAACAAAGTTGTTCCCATGAGAGGAAAGAGGACGGCGCTATTTAATATGGCTTTAAAGGGAACGTGAAATCTTTGCGCAAGGTGCGCATTGAAACTGCAAGATTGAAAGAAGGTCATGGATCAAGAGATTAGTTGAAGTTGGAAAAATGTACTGGAAAAGCGTTGTGAACAAAAAATTCTTATTTAATTTCAGCAGAAGGCAGGCTCACCTTACTTTCAGCTCGAGATTTTACATCTAAACCCTGGGAGCTCAAATTTTATTGATTACATACCGTGAAGTGGAATAAGTATTTTGACATGAAGAAAAATTATATTTTTCTATCATTTGAGTTATATATTAACCTTGGAAATTAACAATTTGATAACAGTAACAAAAACATATTTCATTAGCCAAAACAAGATATGTGTCTAATGCATACGATTTATACAGGATTTTATCAAATAGGTGTAAAAAGTATTTAGACACTTGTATTCTTCTTATGAAATTCCCCATATTTCTTTCTTCTAGAAAATCATTGCCTATGAACCTTTCTAGAATCGACCAAAAACTAACACTGAGAGATCGAGTTGGGTCATCAGTGTGATTGCCTTTCATCGTTGCTCGAGATCTTCCCAATTAAAAATCGAGGACGTATCGCCGATGTGTTATAGCCGGGCAAAGGAGAACCTAAGGGACGTATCATCGGTAAATCGCCTCCGCATCGTAGGCGAAATGTCCACGTAAGGACGAACTTTTTGGCCCAAATACGTCGGCGGCCAACTGCGATGATCGTGCATCCTACGTCCCAGCTCGTCTGATTTCGCCGGCGATGCGTGCATAATTTGCGGCTGGCCATCCTTAAATTTGCCATTAAAAAACAACTCTCGGCCGAGCACGGCCGAGATTCATCGCCTCTGAACGACCCCAGAAGGAAAATATGTATAATATATATATTTACACATATATATACATATAGAAATGTATACATATATATACACATAAATATATATACACACAAATATATACACACATATATACAACTAAGTATATATTTGAGGAGCGTTCAGAGGCAATAATCTCGCTTGTGCGAGATTATTGCCTTTTTTAAATCGTCTGATTCAATGATGCCAGTTGCGAATTATCTCTCTCTATATGTATATTTATATATTAAGGAGGTCTTCGGCTTACGAACGCGTTCCGTTCATACGGACTTTCGTAAACCGGTTTGGTACACAAGTCGGAACTTAGGCTTATACACCACAGAAACATGCCCTTACATACATAAATTATGCTAACTAATGATGAGAAAATGTACATAACCAGTTTATCGGCAGCATTAGATGTATTCAGCCGCGCGATAAAAAAACTAGTTCTTTGCGCTCTTCGTAGCTACGAACGGATAGCTGTAAAACGGAACACGTATTATAGGGCCTATGGACACTCGATCGTAACAGCGAGTGGCCGTAAGTCGAAATGCCTTAAACCTGGTACTTCCTGTACATTCCCTGAGCGTAACCAAATTTTCAATGACTAAGCTGGGTATAAATAAAATAATCGATTGAAAAAAATCCTTTATTCGAAGAATTTCGAAGCGTGAATTAGACTCTAAGCTAGTGAAAGGAAACAGAGAATCTACATAACCGAAGCGCGTCTACAAACCTTGTCCACAGGCACAACATGATAGGAAGAAATTTTTGAAATGAGATGAAAGTTGGAGAAGAAAGTAAAAAGTTCTGAAAAAAAGGTCACAAGTGAACCGGGAAAAGATGTTCCGTAACAAAACATTTGGCTCTATTATTACAACTAATGAAAGGCCTACCTAACCTTCCGCTCGTGCTCACAAATCTAATTCCCATTAATACAATAGCGCTAATTACTATAGATACAATAGCGCTAGTTCCCATGGATACAATAGTTGCATGCCCCGAGGTTGTATCAATTAGAACATTTATGACTCCAACTTAGAGAATGACTAATGAATTCCCGACTAACTCTGACACTGACAGTGGATCCCCACTGGCTTGTGCACGATTTTCAGACGCAGGAATAGAAGTGACGGGTCTCCTGCCTCTCCCTCCATCCCAGTCAGGCGATACTGTCCCAAAAAACTTAGTTATTTGTCATGTGTAGGATAACAATCCAACAAATGAAAATTCCGAGTCCGAAATACATTTAATACAGTTTTCTGATATTTTAAAATGCTGCAAACAGTAATGCTTTATTAAGGAATGGTAATTTATTCACCAACCAGTTAAAAAACTAGTGCTAGAAAAACTTCGGGCCCTTTGATGCGGTGTTTTTTACTTAACCTTTTCATAATTCAAATTTTAATGAAGAAAAATGCTTCTCACAGCAATAGGTTTGCAAAATTTAACCTTCATTTTAGGTAACATGTCAGTAGCTTTACTTATTTGAATTAGAATATATTGGCTAGTAAAGAAACTCTGTAAAAGAACAAAGATCAAATTACTTGTGTCATAATAGTTAAAAACCATTCTTATGTATTACAAACCTCTCGTTATAATTATATTCTCACACATTTATATTAAAAACACATGTACAATTATACTTTCACTGCTACGTGCGCAGTGAGCTTGGTAAATCATCGTCAGTTGGGACAATACCCGTATCCAGTACTCCTCTCATCCCCCATTTACTAACAGTTTACACTTACTATCGCTCTAAATGACAACTATAAGTAAAACTATCCAGCAACAATTTGAGCGTAACGCCAAGGAGAGGATTTTCATAATGCTGCTGACCGACGGCGAACAGTAGTCACAAACTCCATTACTAATGAAAACTGAATTGAAACCAAATGAAGGCAACATCCAGTTTATGTTTGCTATTTTCAAAATAGCTAACTTTTATTAACTTCAAATTTGAGTTGAACATTTAACTTCAGTTAAACCAATTGAGGTAAAAGTGTTATAACATGTACTCATGAAGTCATGTTCCGAAATTCATGTGCATACACTGAATTTCCCTCGCAGCTGAAGGTTGATGACTAATAAGTATGATAGATGATAGCTACAGCACGTAGTCGTCTCTTCGAAAAAGGGCCTTAGAGCCTTCCTGTGAGCAGTGGGTGACCGAGTTGTTCATGTAACAATGAAAATTTGACACAAATTGCTATCTGTGTGCCCCCATGAGATTGCAAAGCTTATCCTGATGAAACTTCATGGAACGCTATTGAGGAGAGCTTACCTTTGAGAGCTTTATGAATGGATAACCTTTGAGCAAGGGAAAAAATATGAAGAATGTCATGCGCAACAAATTATGGCAGACTGTATCCTACTCTTCTATTTTACGTACTTGAATTAACACTTTGACTGCGGCAACTAAATATTAAGTTCAACACCTAACTCAAATTTAAGGTCATTTGTAGTAAACTATTTTGAAAATACAAAACATGAACTGGATCGTGCCTTCATTTAGCTTTGATTAAGTTTTTATGAAAATTGAGTTTGCGACAACTGGTCGGTCAGCAGCTTAATGAAAATTATCTCCGTGTACCACCGGTGGCGCACATCGCAGTCAAAGTGTTATAAACAATCAAGATGTTGTGAACAAGATTTTCAACTACTAATGTTTTCTGTAACAATACCCTTGGGCTCATGACATCATGGTTACTCACTTTTGATTACTGCACAAGCGGCGGAGTTGTCCAACTTTATTTTGGTTGGTCTGTCAGTGCGCGCCTAAGCCTGTCATGGAGAATTCTGTCGCTAGGTTTCTCGCGAGCAAGATCTTCATCATCGGTGTCACTGTGTGACCAAGGTTTACTTCCATGGCGGCCATTAGGCATGGAACCTGGAAATTTGAGAGCAGGAAACTGTAAGACATATTTAAAAATTTGAGTTCTTCAACTTAAGTTCCAATTTCGTATTACTCATTTATTTCGTGCCTACTTCCCAGCATAACGAAATATTTAAATAAAATTTGAAATAAACTGAGGGATATATTAACGACTACTTGGTTACAAAATAACTTACAAGATCTTCGCGATGAAGTATGCAGTCCAGCTCTTCCATTGAAGTCGCAGGCGTGAATCCTCGAGCTGGTGTTGCGTTGGTAGATTTTTTTGAGTGAACATGCTCCTTCAGGAGCAAGGCGATCCCAGCAACTTGATCATTTAAAATCTCAACTTTGCACCCTATGCGATCGAGTTGACTCTGAATGACAGCTATTTCCGATTTTTTTGGCGACGCAACAGAACTGGAAATCAAAAGAAGGATAGAATTCTTAACCTAGCATATTCATAAATATTATTTAAGAGGTCTTATGGCAGTCACGTAAGATAACTGAAATGATGTGCATATGTACATCATAGTTCTCAAAACCAGAAACACAAGTACAGTAATTGCGTCATTTCAAATAAATATCTGCAGTAACGAGCATGGAAATTAGAATGCTACATTTGAAGAGAGAAGATTTGCACCATATTTGGACAAATAAAGTCATGAAATAATTCACAATACATTTGCATTGTCCCTGGTAGTGCCATAGAACTAAATGTCCTTGGTGAGTTCCCTGAAAAGATTGCATTTCTATCAATTGAAATACAGCTATTCACAGGATTTACACAATTTTTGACGGAAAATCGAAAACCATTGATGAAAACAGAATCACATTCCATGATAGAGCTCTTCTACCGATTTAGTCAATGGCAAAACAAACACTTGCGATGGTGTAAAGTAGCGGGCCTGATTAAACGCTTTAATTCAACAGCTAACTAATTTATTAGGTATGAATAGGCTCTTCATTTGATTATACTCTTATTTTCATGATCTATGACCTTCATTTTTATGATTATACGTATTATTGGAAAATATCGGTAATGTATCGGCCGGATTTTGCCGATGCCAGCAAAAATAACCGATACTGTCGATACCGATACATCGGTATACCACTACTAAAATTATATGAATTTCAACCTATTTTCTTCTGAAAACGGCTTTTACAATTTTGCAAAAATCTAGCAAATATCCCGTATTCCATCAGATGATTTAAATATCAGACAGCGCCTCCCATTTCATACATTGACTCATGGTAGGAAATCATCACAAGCAGTGTATACATGGTGTAGAATCTTTTTCACAAATCAGGCAAAAACAACGCAGATAAATAATTTCATGATCCAATTTTCCCAACTCAAAAACGACATTAAAAAACTATGGGGCTTATTCAATTGTTAATAACCCAAAAATAATTAAGCCAGAAAATTGATTAAGATCATTCAAGAATATGTAACAAATCACGAAGAAAGACTACTTACCTAATTCCCCATAAACATGGCGAAAAAATTGCTGATTATATTGTTATTGACCAAACTCTCCACTGGAACTATTTGAATCGAGTTCCGAAAATAATTCTATCTTCTTCTATCTGCCAATGTTCATGGACAGAAATTGAAAATGAATCAATTGATTGTAAACTGTCCTGTAAATAGTTCTCAGTTAACTTACTCATCAATCTATCCTGAATGCTTTGATATAAATGCCACTGCTCTACTTTCAAAACCGTTAGATTAGCAGCCCTATACCCAATTAAAGTTAAAAAATTGAACTCAGCTTGAGCTCGTCAACCGACGAGAAAATTATAATGATGTTCTAACGGTCGGTCGACACTAAATTGTTGCAGAATTTTGATCCCATACAAATTTTAATTATGCAAAAAGAATGTTCAAACATCTCGGAATGTTTAACATGCAATATTTCGTCACAATTTATTTTACGCAATCCTTGTGAAGAACACAGTCACTTACCTCACGCAACATTACTAAGCCATTAACTGCCAGTCAGCCAGCGCGGCGCACCGGCCGCACCCGGTGTTTCGGACTCACTGGTCGACTCACAAGCTAATATGGCAAATTTTAAGGGTAAATTGACTAACGGGTGATAACGTTCGAATGCTCGAAACAAATTTTTGAAAGAGTAAATTTTACTTAGGACAAAAATATATACAAATTCAATAATATTTCACGTGCGCATGCGTGGATGTATGGGTGCATTAGATGATACTTTTTTGTAATTAAATTCTAATTCAATCTGGTGCGCTAGGGTAATTTCTAGGTTGATCCTCGATTTTTCTCCGATTATTCGTGCATCGACATCGTTTTCACCGAAACCTTGAGAAATTCCGAGCAAATTTATTTTCCACACACATGTTTTTCATTTAGTACATCCTCGGTATTTTCAATAAATTTCGTTGATGATGAAGTCTTTCTTTTAAATTGAGTAAAAATAACAATCGATCTTTAGCTTTCGTTTTAAGTGCTGTGGTGAGTGACGCATGTTTGAAACGCACTCAACGACTAAATAATTTTTTTATGGTTCAAGTTCAACATTTGGTCACATTGCTAAAATATTCTTAAATAAATTCTTTAAATTCAATTATTTAAAAAAAACTAACAACCTTTCATGAAAATTTGGAAAGACCGAACAATAAAATTGATCGTGAAATCAAGTTCATGTGCATTTTACCTCCCGCGTGATTCAATAAACTATTTTAGCTGATGTGTTACAAGTAGTCAGATACCTTCATAGTAGGGTTTGCAATCCCGGGACGAAATGAAAACGCAGCAATCCCGGAATTTCTTTATATTTTCACAAATATACTATAGTAATTTTTTAAAATTCACGATCTGTAATGACCACTTACATTTCAAATTACATGAAAAATTTGCAATGTTTAATATATAACAGCCTAGCAGGTTGAGAAAGCAACTTATGATTTATGAACATTGATGCTGCGATAACTGAGCCTGAGATACAATCGTGGCGATACAGATCAGAAGATCTTCATCGCCACACAAAGGCTTTAGTTTCTACAACATCTGCCATTGCCTTCGTATCTATTACAGTATATTCTTTACTACCTGCAAAACCAAAGCCTGAAAGGTAAAATAGCAGTTGGCACCATCAAAATATAAATAAAGTATTAGTGCATTGAAATGTGTACATTAATATAACTAATAGTGTATTATTTATATACAAAATAATTTAAGTCACTGACAACACGTGCGGACTCGTAACCTTTACATAGGAAGAACCATACACACACACCACGTTCACGTGAGACGCAAATGCTGATGCTATGATTGCGGTGTTTGAGTTATTGAGTGATGTTTAGCAGAAATTTATATTCTGGTACAATAGTGTTGATATAATGTAGACTATATGGTGTAGTGATGTAAATTGCAATAGTACTAATTGCAATAATATTAATTCCCGGACCCAAAAATTTCGGCCCTAAATCATTTGGAATGCCGGGATTCAAACCCTACTTATGCGATATTTTGTCTGGGAAACAACAGCGGTTATCATCAGAAAAATTGCTATTAGAAACTACCATTATAAAATACGTTTTCGCTTAGCACTGTTTGAAATCATGTTCTTCTTGAATGAATGATATTAGGTAGAATTCGAATCACTATGATTTGCAATTTATCCATTTTCTTTTTCGTTGCTTATCATTTTAGGAATTTCCGAATTGTAAATAAATTCGTCAGAATGAATTTAGAAATTTAAAGCGATCAAATTGGTTTCCTTCTAGAATGTCACTTCTCAATTTAGAATATTTCGTTGATAATTAATATTCATGACCTCTCAGTAGGTCTCACTTTTCTTCTAAGAGAGAAATTGTAGGGACCGTAGAAATATGTTTGACTTGTCTGGTATTGAATAATGAAATTAAAACATACCCATAACAATAGCACAGTACGAGTACATAAATGAAATCAAGTAAACGCACCAATGGTTTACTGTGCTTCACTGTAAACTGTTCTTTTACTTTTTTGTGAACATTTATGGAGAAAGATGAATATTAAATAAAATATTCGACGAATAGTTTCAAGTTTGATACAGCGTACGCTACAATTTCAAAACACGTTTCATGGCTAAGTCCGTCCTTTATACGACGATAATTCAACGAAATTTGCCTTCCTTTAAACAACTGATGGCCGTCCTCAAATATTACGGCCATTAACCAACTGAAAATTTTGCGCCCTTAATTCATAACTGGCCGCCTTAAAATATCACGTCCAAATTCGACCGTACGTAGTTAAAAGCGCGGAGAGGGAGTTATAAGGCCGAGCCGGCCGATTCGCCTTTAATTCATACTTGATCGACTGTCTCGTCCTTAATTCACCGGCGACACGTCCTTGATTTTCAATTGGGTTGAAGTGATAACCTAGCAACATGCCTAAAAGCAAGTAGCTGTCAGAATGCCTGAAAGAGCGAATAATTCGGAATTTCAAAAGCATAATGCTTTAGAAACATATCAAGAATCATAAATGTTCCTCCAGTACTGTATGTGAGTTTCATTTTGAAGAAGTGGCAGGAGTCAGGGACAATGACAAACATGCCGAGATCGGGAGCTCCTCAAAAAATTTCTAAAAAGAGTTTGGGAAAGATGTAGCGTTCTGTTGAGACTAATCCATTTGTCACTCTAGAAATGCTACGAATAGACCTAAAGCACGGATGACACTAACGTTTGCATAAAATCAGTAAGTACCGAACGCTATCGACAGAATCTACAGTCACTGAGGCCTCGTAAGACTACCTTCTTGAAGAAGAGGTACCTAAAATGACGATTGGATTTGGCAAATGAACAATTAAATGAAGAGGACGGCTTCTTAGAAACATTTGATGGTCGGACGAGTGCAAAATTGCGCTTATTGGCTGCAACGATACAACACGCTTGTGATAAAAATATAGTTCTCCGTATGACATGAATAATAACATTCCCACAGTGAAACATGGTGGAGGAAACATTGCGATCTGGTGTTTTTTTAATGGTGTAAGAACATCAAAAATAATTGACAGAAGAATGGATAGGGCCAAATTCGGACAGACTTTAGATGGTAATTTGCAGTCAGCAGAAAAGATGAGCTTCCTGAATGAATGGTGTTTTCAACAGGATAATAATCGATAACACACAACTAAAGCCACACAAAAATGGCAAGGACATTAACGTTTTATAATGGTCTAGCTAATCGTCAGACTTAAACCCAATCGAAAATTTTTGGCCGATCCCGAAAAAACGAATTCATTGAAGACAGCCTTCAAACCTCGCAGAACTGAAGACTTTCACCGAAGTGGAGTGGGACAAAATTTATTTGAAGTGTTGTCAGGACCTCATAAAAAGCTTCGAAAATCGTTTAAGAGCTGCAATTGCAGCTGAAGGGGATTCGACTAAATATTAAGCGTTATTTTTTGCAACTGCTCAAATACTTGTTTTACCACCTATTTACTATATTGAAAAGACAAAGTGTGGAAAATTTACATGTTTGATTTCTTCAAATATTTTCTTCAATAAAAGTAATAATAATAGTAATTCGTTATGGGCGAACATTTGCATAGTTAGCGAGAATTAAATTACAAATAGTAAGGGCGTTACGTGACATTTGCCGATTTGGTCTACGCTGGGAAATTCAAGGTTCGAAGACGAAAAGCAGGCAGATTAAAACATGCCGAGCGCGGCGCTTCCGGCGGCAGCCCACTTACGGCTTCCCAATAGCAGCCATCTGAAGATTACGAAAGTGTCATTTAGAAAATAAAAGCAATCTATCCCTGCTCCAGTAAAAAACTGACTAGGTTGTAGAGCATAGAATAGACCACTTGTTAAGTTTAAATAGTGCAACACTTTTCTCAAGTTCAAATTCAAATTCAGTGTTCAAGTTCAAAGTACAAAGTTTAATTTCAAAGTACAAAGTTTAATTTCAAAGTACAAAATTTAAGTTTAAGTTTACAGTACAAAGTTTTAGTTTAGGTACAAAGTTTCAAGTAATAGAAATTCAGTTAGGCTGCGGTAATTTGTGAAAATATGATCGAGAAACGGGACGTTTACCAAGGAAGAATTATTCTTTGGACCTACGGAGTACGGACAAGGGTGTCTGACATAAGTGCCCAAACCGTCAACACACTCATCGCGTCCGACACATCCCGTGGGCTTGCAAGTAGAGCAGCGGAGAGTCGGCCTCTCAGGTGCCAGACTAGGGCCTCCAGAAGCAGTGGCCCGAAGACGTGTCGAGAGGCCGACGACCGGCTCCAGCATCCACCAAGCGAACACGCCCCTCAGCCAGCGAGGCCCTCACTCAAGGAACCTAGCAACCCATGCTTAGGTGGCACTCCACTGTTCCACGGCAGAGGCTGAACGTAATGGCGACGATGACAGGCTGAACAGAGCTAAGACGTGTGTGCGTGGTTGGGTTAGAGAGGTGTTTGACAACCCTAGAACAGCACTTGCTGACTACACGTTGGCATCGACATAATCGTTTGCAATGCGTAAAATGAGGCATAAATTGAATACATTCGAAACAAAGCATGTTCAAGTCAGTGGAATATGTTTGTGTCTGTTTTGCTATCATATAATTATTTCCATTTGTTTTTGCTTTGTTTTCACATCATATAATTAGTTTCATAGATTACTACTTTACTCATACCCCCCAAAAAAACAATTTTCTTATGTCCAAATACTTATTTCATCTCACGGTATTTGTACTCCTCTTAGGTGGTAAGTTTTGCAAAAGTAGCGCAACACACGTTAGGTATTTTTACACGAACGGAACTGGCAATGTACAAGTAATAGATGTTTGAATGTATGTAGAACTAAACCAAGATATTTTGAATGCTATTTTCGATTTTTCAGCTGAAGAACTGGAGCTTCCAGCAGAATGGATTTTTCAATAATAAAATAATAATTCTAAGCTCACTGTGAAAGTGACACCAACAAAAAAATGACTTCGTGATCTCAATGCAAACACAACTGGAATGGTCAAGGCCAGTCCCACACCTAAAACTATTGAAAATTTGTGTCACTTTTTGAAAATTTCACCTCTGTATGATCTGCAGAATGCATTCAGGATCTGAGCAAGAGTGCATAAACGAATGGGATTACATGCCTGATGAAACATGTAGGCTATAGACGTGATTTGGTTGCTGTCGAAATATATAAGGGGTCTGCTGCAGAATTTTGAATAATGATTGTGTAGTACCTTTAATTAAATTGAGACATTATTTTATACCCTTGACTATATCTAACGTACGTACACTGTTTAATAATTAATTTAGTCGAATTAGGTTCTATATTCTCTTGCACGCATTTTAATACAACTATTTTGTGTATTAGTTTTGCTCGGCCTTGTAGTAACCGAGTGTACAGAGCGCTTGCGTTGTGTGCTTCCTGCACGGGTTCGAGCCCTGTACGCAGCAGTTGGCGCGAAAAACACTGACACGGCAAATCAGGGTCGTTGCCTGCAGTTTGGTCACTGTCCTCAAGGAATGTCACCTGAGCACTAAACGAGAGGAAAATAAGGCCTTAAAGCTCGGGCGTGACTAGGGGCCTAGGGAACCCCTATCATGTACATTCCCTGTAAGAGTAACATGTCAATGACACTCAGCCACTCTCTACTAAAAGAGAAAAAGGCTTGGTAAATCCCAAATTCCATAGTTTTGCTTCCGATTATCTGAAATTGGGGTTCAGAAGAATTATTGTTTGGTTGACGAATGTTTCGTTCTTCCTTGTGTACAGATATTCAGCTCAGTCTGCAGGCCTTTCAAAGACGATATAAGTGTAATGTGCGAACACCGTAGGAGGTCTTCACGGTTAGGGTAACCGTCGCTCATCAGGTAACAGCGTCGCAAAAAAAACAGCAAGGCATACCGTTGGTTTGGCATGCATAAAATGCTCCACAGTTAAATAGAAATTGCAATGTACATACTGTAGCACGTTTTCATTTCTAGAAAACTGACATCAACCTCAAAAAGAAACCCTTAAAAATCAAAGCGATGCAGACCTGCGCGGAATTTACAGTATAATATAAAAATAATCTCAAGCAAAATTACCATCAATACAAATGAAGTTGTAAATATTTCAAGAGATTCATGTAAGGTGTGAACTTTGATACTGTACCACTTCAAGACTAGTGGTGAGCACCTTCAAGTGGTACCTGAAAGAGTAACATGGGCTGTTCGAGAGCAACAACTAAAGACACCATCAACCATTAACACAAATGCTGAAATTCAATTTACTAATGAAATTTTACTCTTCGTTAAATTTTCTCATGGAAATGGTTAAAATTCGTTCCCCAAATTGCTAAAAAATTTTAAAAAAGATGAATATGTGCAAATAAATTTCTTCCAACAAGCTTGGAGATATTGGAGGCATCGGTCCTAGTCTCCTTAAACTCAGCTCAGACAAATTTACACTAACAACATATTCGATAGACACTGTTCGTCTTTTCCATCAAGGTAGTCGGCAGCAAAATTTCGTATCATGTGATGTCACTTCAACTTGAAGCTTTTGCGTCAATAAATTAGCCCTAACTCTTCGGAGAGTTACGCAATGCGGGACTCTTTATTAACTCATTTATTACACGCTGCGAATAAAAACTCACAAGTTGAAGTTTTGTGCTGTCGATACACAGTTTGAGTTCTGGAGTTACTTTACATCAAAAAATTTTTTGGATCCACTTCTTTTCAGTGTTCTTCACAAAACTAAACGAAAACCTTCAAGCTTAGTGGTGTACGAACATATATCATTTGATTCTGCTCATGAGAGAGTGAGACCGAACTCTTGCAAAACTTTTCTCGGGTGAATATTTTTTTTTTTCATTCAGAAAGTTAGTGAACATACATAGGTTCTATTGAGTCGCAAATCATAATTGCGTTCTGCTCCGTGAGCAGATGCTAGTACGGTGTCATTTTTTTTATATCCGTATAATGATTTATGCGGCATCAAACAACGATTGAGAACTAATATTTCTCTGCCGAAGGTCATTAAGGAAATTTTTGAATTCCATTTGATTTTTTTGCTCTTTGTTTCTATATCAGGCTATCACAGAAAAATCATTAAATAAGAAAAAAAAGTCTCCACAAGAATTTTTAGAAAAGGAAATTTATTGTCATTCATTAGTAAAAATAGTGTGAATTAAATAACCATATGCGTTTGAATAAAGTGAAAATGCTTTGAACTGTAAATTTAATTTGGAAAAAACTTAAAATCGTGTGAACAAAAAAATTCTAGAATGCATTTACCAATATTTGTTATGAGCCTACCCACGAGTTTGTTCATGGATGAAAATTATTCGTCAGCGTCAAAAATAAAAACTGCCTTTAATGAATTACCTTAAATGTAGGAATGCAAACTAGTGAGAAACCTATTAATCTTTTGAGAGAAAGCTGCACTTCCAGCTGATTTAGAGCTTCCATATTTGCATTTTACCAATATCTTAACACTGGTTTGCATTCGTGATGCATATTTTCATTCATTTCAACATCATTCTTTTGTATCTCCATCAATCCGTCACAGACCCACTCATTATGCATTTACTTGTAGTAAATAAATGAATAACTGTTCATTTCATTTAACTTGAAATATAAAAGAAAAATAGCCTATCTGAGGCTCTCCGTCTCTAATGTTAACGAAGATCTTTTTTTCGCGAGCCGTCAGAACTTGGGAAAGGATCCACGAAGGCTTTTAGACCTGTGATTATTTCTGTCAGCTGACAGACTTCAAATTACACAGCCCATGTTGCTACACCGACGAATTCTCCAGAATATTGTTCCGAAAGAAAAATTACGCATTGTTAAAATCAACCAAGGGGCTTTCAACGAGACTGGGATTTAAATTAAAGGCTGAAAAAGGGCTTAAAAAGACTTTAAACCTTTAAAAGTCTTAAGGCTTAAAAAGTTTTTTATTATTCAATAAAACTGTTACAATTGTCTACAGATTTAATCTATAGTGAAGAACGGCTTATGAATGGCTCACGATTGATTGCATTTTTCATTAGTACTGTGGCAATTTTCTTCAGATTTTATAACGGTAAAGTTATTGCAGTCATTTGTACTCGGTGATATGAATGAAGAATTTTTTTTAGCGTCAGACCCAGCGCAGGTAGTTAATAGTGGATAGATTCTTTACAATCTAATAGGTAAACAGATCTGTCAATTAATTTTAAAACGAACAAAAGTCTTATTGTCACTTTGCATCAGCCATAAGTAGGAGAGACGTCACGAGTGCTAACTCATGCCATCGCTTTAGCCAGGAGTATCGATTGGTTTTCGATACCTGTGCATGTTTTGTAAACACCTGTAAATAAAGAAATCTAGGTAGAATTAAGTTAAAGTATTAAAAGATCTGCATGCTCTCATTAGTACGATTTGAACTATTATTCGTGCATAAGAAATATTGATTCATATTAGAAGGCCAAAAGCATCGCATGATTCATCATAAGTCACCTTTGCAAATAACTTACCATTCTACGCTGAGCAAGTTGAATGATATACCTACTTGCTATTCGCAAAAAATCCACGGCTAATCGTTCGAAAATTTAGAATAGATAAATGTACACAAATTAATTAAACAGGAATACGATTTTCGATGTCAACCGTGCAATTCATCCATGAAATTTTCAAAAACTTTCGTTCAAGCACTGGCACCTGATTATTTACGAGAAAAATAGCCTGGGAGACTAAAATAAATCTGTCTACATTGGTGTAACTTCACTTTGCGTGACGAAAATGAAATTGTGTTAGTTTCTGAAATTTTATCATAGCTTTAGTTGGACGTAACATTGTTATTAGAACTAAATAAATTACTTCTTTCAAATGTGGATTCCAATTTTATTTGCATAGGGTGAAAGGCCACAACACAACGTCAATAAAAATCAGGAATCATCGTCTGAAACGGATTGGGACTTTTAAAATGGCTAGTCCATGCGTTCCGAAATTCAAATGATAATTTGAGGCAGAGCTTGGGAAGCCATTAGATAGATAAATTTCCAAACTATTCTTAAATAATTTTTTAGAAAAATGCCGACAAGCTAAATTGAAATAGGAGCTGAAACAGTTTTAAACCTTTCGTTGGGTGAGTAGCTGAAATTGGTCCCAATTATTCATGGCGAAGTTCCCCGAAAACTACTTTGAAAAATAAAGTAAATTAAGAGGATACGACGTATAGAACCAGCTTGTTGAAGGAGTCTTATACGTGCAAAAATGGTATTTAACATTTCTACCGAGAAAATTTTATTTGAAATATATTTCCACATTATGCTAGAAAAAAAATACGTTGAAAATGTAAATAGATTAGGTAGGCCAGCCTTGACTGCCCGGTCTAATTTTTCTAAGCAGCATTTATCATTTTACCCCCTCAGAGAGTTGGTTAAACTTAATAGGCTAAAATCACCGATTCTCCTGAGAAAAGTAAGGTGAGGCACTTAATAATTAAAATGAAACTTTTCGAAACTTTATTCCAATAATATCCTTGACTCGTCCTTGATATACTCGTAAATTTTTATTTTGTGGGTTATGACACTCAATCGAGTTGACTTCAGTAGGTTATTTGGTCTTTCATCTCCAAAAAAGGTAATTCTGGAATTTCTACTAGTGATCTTAGTTAACGTACACGTTTTTGATTTACAAAAACAGAATAAAGAACACTCACCCTCAGTCACTGTTTCCAGAGCAGCTCCTATTCAAACTCTCCCAATAACAACAAAAATTGCGTAACAGCCAGATAGGTGGAAGCCGTTCCTGTCCGCGAAGATGCGAAGCGCGCATCGATTCACGGTCTCCTGAATCCCAGCAATCCTGCCGTGGTCCCGCAATCAACGCTGATGAAGATTTTGCTGTTCGGTAAGCCACACTAGGCCGAGTCGTGTCAAGAAATTGATGACCGCCTCCTTCGCTCTCGTAGGTCTCGTCTCCAAAATAGAGCTCACAATAATGTGACTGTCAATGCTGTCCCAAGATAGTCACGTACCTCTGCTTGATAACACTGGTCAACAAATTTTGAAAAGTTGTGTGCTTCTTAAATGATATTAGTTGATTCTAATGTATTTTCATTCAATGAATCCAAATATGACGTTGAAAAATGTGTATTGGCTACAGGTTCAAAGATCCGAGGCATGCAATATTTGATAAATTTATTTATTTAATTAAATTTCATCTTGAGTTTATGAAGTATTTTACATTAAAATCACCTACCTTTCGCCCTCCAAATGAAAACTTATGCAGCACAAACACCTTCTGTGACTGATAAAACAATACTGAGGGCAGAGAGACTGAGCGTAGTGAGTAATATACACGTCCGCCGGCCTGTAGGAACGTGTTGAGACATGTAGGCGTATCACGAAAAGTGTGGCTACCAAACAATTTTAACCATGATATTTGTTACCAGCAACCTAAAATTAATGGAAAATGCTACTTTGGTCTCCGAAGCATTTTGGTTGTTGACCAGTGTAACTTACCCACCAGTACCTTTCGATTGATTAATGGAGATAGATAAAAAATATGTTTGAGGATTCAAAGCTATCGTTCATTCAAAACGAAACTTTCATTTGCTTTGAATTTTAGTATCATTTAGTGTTTTAATTACTATCCTTTCAATGTTTAAATTGAAATTAGCCTAATATCACTCAGTGCAATTACGGTAAATTCAACGTAAAGAATAAGCCCAGTGGCAGCGCGTGATGGCCTTGGGCAGTGAGGCAGCACAAGGTATTCACCAAGGAGGTGGGAATAATGAAGCCGGCGCCATCGCTTTAACGTGAAGTCAATCAGCAGCAGTGGAGGCGGACATGCAGTTGCAACAGAGGTGGCACCACAGACCATATACAAGCAGATGCTCAACTTATCACCAAGTGAGTTTTAGCTCTGGAGCTGATGACGTAGATGCCAATTGGCCAATGACGGAGCCAAGAAATTGTCCCGTGATAAAAAATCGTCACATGACTTTGTTTACATCTGGTTAGGGCCGCTGTGACTGTTGCGACGTAGCTACAGAAGTAAAAACGGCTTCTTGCGTTCGTTGAAAAAAGTGCTCGATGTTTGATCGAATTCTACCGTGTTGCAATGCAACGTTGAAGATGGATAATAATATATACAAAATACCGAAAAATTCTTGTGTGTGTGCAGAGCATTGCTGTCGTTCTGACTATAAGTCCCCGTTGTTTCCCATCAGAAATGTCAGAAAGATTTTGAAATCTTAGCAGTTCCGTAAAGAGCTCTGCAAGACCAAGGTAATGTAAAACTTATAGTCGCATCATTTATCCCAATTGACTCACTGAATCAAAGCTTCATAAATTAATAAAGAGTTTTTTATTACCCATTGTTTGGGAAAAAGAATAGCTGTTTAATTGATCCATAATAGCATGGAGTAAATAAAGGAAAAAATTTAAATATGCCTCAACTTTTTTATTAATAATTTAGGCCAAGCAAAATACAGTGTTTGTAGCTGACACTAAAATAAAGAAAACATTAGATATCCCAAAAATTTAATAGACACGAAGATTAGTACATCATATTCTTTTTATGAAAAATTTAGTTACAAATACGATTCTAAAAGTTAATATTTTTAAAATATATAAATAAATGCGAATAAAAATGTCACAAATTGACAGGATTTCTATTTATTCTATATTTTCAGTAACTGTTTGTTTCATATTAAATCACCTCAATCAAACTTTGTTTATAGTAGTTTTTTGACGAAATGACTGTAACACATTTTGAATGTACATCCATTGCTTTTACTCAAGTTTTTTTCAGTCTGCTGGAATGTAAATAACTTTCAAATTTCCACGTATAAAGAGTTTAGCTCAATAAAAATATGACTAGTTATAAGATTTTCAAAAATAGTTTATGCCTAGCTAAAATGTAGAGAAATCATTATGCTATCATGATTTCTCCGAATAACCCTGCATGATTCATTTCAAAACTTGTTTTGCTTTTAAATTTCTGTTATTTTTCTACTGCTCATTGCTTGTATTATTTTTGAAAAAAACATCATGCAGGCTTCTGCACTTATGTAGCCTTGTAGAGAAATAGTAGTGTACCTACTCTAACTCTACTTAGCAGTAAAATGAATGATCCGAGTTTGAGTATGTCAACATCCTATCCTAAATCTGGTCATTTTCAAAGGTGCTTTTAATGTAATGAAAGTGATCAAACAAAGTTGTTCATAATAGGCCTCGAGAGTTGGCCACCAGAGTTGGCCACCAAAGGTTACCATACAAAGCTTACATAGGACTTTCCTTGAATAATTCAAGGTGAAAAACATAACCAAGGGGTCTTTCTGAGAAATTTTGTTCAGGGTAAATGGAATTTCCATTATGATGAATTTTACTCTCAAATTGAAATTTGACTAAAATTAAATGAATAGAAATTCAGTTGAAAGAATAAAGATTATTGAGATAAAGAATGTCCTCATTGAGGTTGGTTAGTTTACATATTGAAAAAGTGAAGTGCATAAATTCAAAATTCAGTTCCAAAGAATCACTAAAGGAACGCACTTGAAAAATTTTTATATGAATGACATTCTGCTCATGATGCGTAATTTTTTAATTATTCGACTTTGAAGTTATAGGAATATCGTACATAAAAGTGAAAGAACGGACAAGTAAATATGCTGTAATACGGTATTGACGTAGCGAAGGGTGAGGTTAGGTTAAGTAATGTTAGGTTAGTTAAATAAATTAACCTAAAATAACATAAATCAACCTGGCATTTGAAAGAATCTAAGTAGCTTCCATTGTGGGGGTTTACGGTACACCTTGAACGTCAGCCTGCCTTCAGTTAGGTGAAGAACTATTAGATGAGGGATGCATCTATTTGTTTCCAATTCCATTGATAGTTTGGTATTACTGTTGAAACTCTTCTTATATTGAAAAAACGCAGTAGGTATATCGTCTGAAAGGGCTGTGAGCTGTGAATGCATCCTCAACGTAGCGTTTCTTAAACAAGCTTGCAAGTGAGTTACGCATTTATTCACATTTCCAATGATTGCAATTTTTCTATCCGCCAACGCAACACATGATCCCATCGACGTTCTTTTGACATGATCTTTTCCGTACAAGCCCCGCCACTAATGCAACACATAAGTTCACCCACTTGTAACTTTCGAAATAATGCACCTATCGACTTCAAATTACTCTCAAAGGAAGTATTGAAACATTCTTTCGCGTTTTTCGTTTAATATTTTAATCTTTCTTTTGAGAGTAATTTGAAGTCGATAGGTGCAATATATCGAAAGTTACCAGTGGGTGAATTTATGTGCTGCATCATGCTTCGAAAAGGGACTAATTACACCATGATAACCCGTAAAGATCTGCAACAAGGACTTGAGTTTCATGGGGTGGGCGTAGTGGTCTACGGGCCATCACTCTTCGCTGGATTCCTCTTCTGACAGCTAAATATGAGGGGAACCGTTTGAAGTTTGCCAAAGACCATTTTTACAAAGGTTATAAGTTCTGAGAACTGGTTGTGTGGTCCAACGAAAGTAAAATTGAGCTCTTCGGCCGAAATGATTCTCGTCATGTTTGGAAGAGACCAGGGATTGCTTATGACCCCAAGAACACCCTCCCTACTGTCAAGCATTGAGGAGGCACTATCATGGTTATATCACTGTTTCACTTCTCAGGGTGTAGGAAAATTCCACATCACTGATGGCAAAATGGATAGTTCCATGTACCGGCTGCTTTTGGAACACAAGCTGATTCGAAGCGCAAGAAAATTCTTCGTCTGGCGCAAGTGGATCTTCTAGTAAGACAATGACCCAAAGCATTTGGCCAAATTAACAAAAGAATGGCTTGCTACAAAGAAAATAAGTGTTATCCCATGGCCCAGCGAGTCTCCTGACCTCAATCCATTGAAAAGTTGTGGAAATTTCTGAAATCTGCCTTGCAGAAAAGGAGTCCCAAAAATCTTGCTGAATTAAGAACAATCTGCGTTGAAGAATGGAACAAGATTTCAAAAAAAAAAGTGTCAGAAGCCAGTTTCAAACTACAACAACCATCTTCATGCTGTAATTGCAAATAAAGGCCATGTAACCATATATTATATTTTTTTGGCCAAAAACTACTCTCTCATTCCCAATTTTTTTTGTTTGGGTGACGTAATTAGTTGAACATTGAATTTTTTATTCGGTTATAATATTCTGTTGAACAAATGTTCTCTGAACTCGTTGTAATCTTTACCCCAACCCAAAACTCGATGTCTATGAAATAAACGTAAAATTTAGTTGTTCAAATACTTGTGTCCAGGCACTGTATATTTCTAAGGCATTGACATTGCTGAATATTCTGCACACGTGGTATTACTTCTAATTTCATTAATTGCTTTATTTAGATTAATATTTTTTGGAAAATAAGATAAAGTGAACCCAGATTCTTCTAGGAAATACACCGCATGCACCAAACCACGCACGATTTCAATCTTCACACTGGTTCTTTCTGAAGATTTGGTCAAATTTATTTAGCAAAGAAACGTTCAACGAAAGAATTTGAAAATAGGAGGAACAAAAATGTTGAAATTACAATTTTAAGATTCGGATAACATGGCAGCCCACTTGCATTTCTACGGCTAAACATTGTTTCCCAGAAATCAACGGTTAACGTATGTGATGTTAATTGTTCATCCTAGTCATGTTTTCGACACTTTTTGTGAAAACAGTTCATATCGACAAACTTTTTAGTTTATGAAAATCGTCTAATACATAAAACAAAGATTTTAGAGTCTGCGTTGAACCATTACCTGGATTTAGACAGCGTACGAGGTCGTATACATGATCCTCGACGGAAAACATTTTTTGGATTTGTGAAAATGCTTTAACCAAGAAGCATCTACACCTAGTGAAAAAATACCTTTCTCGTGTGAAGTAATGTCATTTATCTGTGACATCGTTTCAGTTGCTGCCATCCCAATGTATATATCCCCTACTGGCACAAAAGCACTAACGAATGCTGGATGAGATGGATTCAGCAAAGAAATAGTTGCATTCTTTACATAGGCAACACGCATAAAATTTGAACAACAACTGCTGATTAGGCTATTGATTTCTGATCTTAGATTGAAGATTTGCGGAGAGTGAAAACTCCATATAAGCGCGGGTTAGTTCAAAGCATTGACTATCATACCATTTACCTCAGTTGGATCGCTAAACGACAACTCAACCAAGTAAAGTGTGAGTGCATCCTTATGCTCTAGCAATTGTCGTACACAACAAGCTTGTAAAGAAACCTCATATTGGGAAAAGGGCTGCAACTTGTTCAGTACCGGTATGGAGCACGTTAACGTGTGCTGTATTTACGAATTAATTGTTGATACGTTCTATTTTTGAATTATTAATGTCTCCTGCTCAATAATTTTCATTTTGGTTATTCAACTGCAGTTATTAACAATCTTTTATATTTTTTCATGTTTTTTATAAACTAGATTTGAAATACTGATTTTACCCTAGATTTTGCGTTTTTTCCCCTTACCCTAAACTGTACCCTAGGAGGGGTCTGATTACCCTAGACAAGGGTAATTACCCTAGGAATGGAAGCACTGGCCACATAACACTACATAAGAAGAACTTCAAAACTACGGTAGACTCCAAGCTCGCTCTAGACAAACCTACGCACGCACGCCTACCAATCAGCTTCTAGCAGCCATGACTCGCAGCTGACGTCATTAGTGTCAAGGCTTTCAATTGGCTGCGTATCCAGGCTTTACTGTGATACTCGTTTGGTTGAAGGTCTAATTTTCATGCTAAAGTTATATACGTTTCTGGGCATAGTAAGGATAGTGAAAGCCAAAATGGTGAATTGCGGTTTTATTGACAACACTTTTTATTATTATTTCATTCACAATACATACACGTAAATGCGCATTCATGTACATATCTACAATTCACATTTCGAGAGTCACCCGCAATTAGGTTAAATTCATGTCCTGAATGTGGTAAAATAATCAAAAAGTGCTCTGAGCTCAGCAGTACATTTTTTGAATTTTTCTTCGCAATCGAATACCAAAGTGTTATAGGAACGCTCTCGAAAACGATTAGGCATGGGTTTACAAGTTTGCATCTAACAACATTTCACGCAAGTTTTTAGCAACACACAGACTTTTGTGCAGGTGCCCGTTAATTTTTAAAGAACATAAAACACTTCGTGAATTTTAATGCTTTCTATATGAGCAACGAAACACTTTGTCTCTCCAAGTTTTCGTCTCAATTTGCTATGACCACCAACAGGGGATGTCGATGTATTTTAG
>JACJUY010008249.1:43868-55667 GCA_014220935.1 Platorchestia sp. MABIK | reverse complement strand
GTTACTTTAGTGATTCTTTAAAACGGAATTTGTAATTTCCGTGAAAGGCCTAAAATCAATATTGACCTACAGTTTTTTTACTCCTCAGGTTCAACATATTTGAAAAATTTACGGTGAATTAAAATTCAAACCACATTTTGTGCATTTTCACATCATGAATGCTGCAAAACATTTTATTCATTGTTGCAAATTGTTTAAAACTGTTTAATTTGATTTTGAGCACATCTTCGCCTTAAGTTATATGAAATAGAATTTACTATAGTTCACCTCAAGAAGTCGCAGTCGCGCTGAATTAACAGTAAAAATTTTACTTTTAAAAATGAAGTACAACTTCAGTTTCAGTGGAAAATATAACATTCCACAAAAGCTTATCCAAATTTCAGGTACGGACCACAACCACAGCACCCACAGTGTCCTGCTCGACTTGAATAAGGTCTAGAGCACGGTGCTCCTGGCAACACGAGTTCTGTGAGACTTGTTCTCCTAAACTCGTCCTAGCTAAACCGGTCGCTCAGTGGCCTTCGTTTTTTGTCGTTGAGCCGAGAAGGTTTCATTAGCTTGAGGACGGCTGAAATAAACTATAACAGGGTGGTTGCCGATTTTCGACTTTACAAGGCCGATAAGAATCTAGGAACTCCGTAAAAACCCATTAAATGATTCATTTGAAAAATAAACAGTGGATTAAAATTCAAAACATACTTCGTGCATTTGCACTTCAAGAATTCTGCCAAACATGTTAATCATTCGGAGGAAATTGAAATTTATGGATGATGTTTTGCGCATTCGTTTATGAGCAGCAATGAAACATTCTATCATTTGTAAAAATCATCTAGGAAAATCAAACAAAAAAACATGTGCACTTTGTAATAACAATGGTTAACATATAACAACTGAAGTGAATAAATAAAATGGGTTTGAACTTGCAGGCGAATAAATATGCTAAAATAAGTACTTCTGAAATTTCCACCTATACGTTTTGCTTTCAAGCAATTAGATATACATATTTATATCATATACCTTTTGAGAAAGAGATATTTCTATTGAATATATATATATAATGAACGTAACGCACAAGTGTATTGCACTCGAAAACTGAAACAAACTTTGACAGAAGGTGTAGAAACACAAAATTACGACTTTTTTTAGGAATTAAAATAAATCCAGATCCTCGTATCGAGATATCGACTCGAAATTGTTGTAGATTTCTCGGAAAATTTCTAACTCTGTGCATTATCTTAGGTCCTTAGATTACGGTAAAATTTGCTCACTGCCATGGTCGTTAGTGATCAATAAACGTAAAATAGCTGCCACAATTTTAATCGGCTTACAAATTCTGAAAAAAATAGGAATGGATCTTGTTCGAATGATAGTTGACGCAGCAGGACACATTGCAGATGATCCACAAGCTTTATTGTATCAAGGAATCGTTTCTGTGTAAGTATACCAAACCTGCACCGACATAGAAGGCGGACATTTTGAATACTTATTATTAGGCCAGTTTTAACACTCTGCCTACGGCAGGCAAAACTGAAGTTTATTCAATTCGAATTTAGAGTCAATTACAGTCTGTGGCTCACGTCGCAGTCAAGCGTTAATGAAGTTCTGGAACCCACCGAGTTTCTGCCACCTACAACTTCGGGGACTGCTTCTACCATACAAAGACACTACCTAACTTTGAAATTCGATACCTCGAAAATGTTTGATTTTTACTAATCTCTGAAAAACAATTCATTCGAATTATTACGTATACATACTGGCAGAGTTTGTGCCATTAGTTTTTGGGTATCCTGTATGTACTACATATACACTCATGAATATCAGGAGTAGGGAAAATGTTTATTCGTACACCATAATATGTTCAATTTAATACTTTGAATGTGACGTGAGACACCGGTGGTACACGGAGGGAATTTTTATAGTGCTTCTGACTGATTAGAAGTCACAAACTCAATTTTCAAAAGTACTTAATCAAATCTAAATAATGGCACGATCCAGTTACTATTTGCTATTTTCAACAAGGCTGTATACATTTGGCTTTGAATTTGAGTTGAATGTTAAATTTCAGTTTTACTTGCCGCAGTCAAAGTGTTCGTATACCTTCAAAAAACCCAAAAAATAGACGCTTCTTCTAATGTGATACTTTTTAACCATTCAAAATTGTTCAAGTTAATCATATGTTTAAATTTACAACATATTCATCATGTCGTCACTGACACCCTGACCTGTTTAAATTAATAAAAAAAAGAATATCGTATCGAAGATTTTTAAAAAAATATAAGACGTAAATGAGACGATTTTCAAGCAGTAAGCCTCCACACTCCGCCAAGACGACAAATAATTTCAAAAATATAGAAGACAAAATACATGCTAAATACGATGCTAAGCAAACAGTAGGCCTATACTCGCCACTTAGAAGACAAAAAAATCCAAAAATTATACGTAGATGACAAAATACGAGGTAAATAAGGCGTTAAGCAAGAAATAAGCTTATACGCACCATCTAGTAAAAATTTCGGAATTGTACTACCGCTTACTAGACAGTTGGTGCATGTGTACAATACTAATTGTCTGAAAAAATCAATTTCTCTGTATATTTAATAATGTATCCCAGTATACCCGAAGCCTTCAACAAAGTTAAGCTCACTGGTGTAAAGCACAAATTACTAACGTAACCTCACCACAATGCTTTGCAAATTCATAAAAGACAGAAGCCCAGCAGTCTATCTCAGCGGTTTTACAGAAGAATATTTTAAGTTTCCCGAAAATTAGGCATACCTGCCGATTAGATATTAACGAAAAATCGGTACCGCGGCATGGTAGGGCTTAACGACATGTACGCTTCTGATTTATCAAAGAGAATACTGAGGGGATGAGAAACCTAAAATGTTTTTTGTTGTTGCTCTCAAACTGTAGCTTGATTTCCCAAAAATTTCTGTTAGAAAATTAAGAATTATCTCTTTTTTACCTGTGCTAATTCCCTCTAATATTTATATTTATTATTTCTGTGAACTACAATGAGCAGCACAGCCGCCAGCTCAATGTAGCAGGACGAAGTTCGCTTGTATGATTATAATTATTTTTTATTTTGTGTATTTAAATTTACCATCCGTACGATGAACAAGCTCTGAAATTCATTTTTGTGTGCACATCAGTTTACATGTTTCTAGATGCGAGTGTTGAGCTATTTTTTAATTATTTATGGCTAACATTGTCTCGCTACTTTGAAATTATTTACGGCGGTGTTTCAGTTGAGTTCGGTAGAGAGTATTCGTGTCTTTTCTTCTCCCGTTTTTTTCACTTAGATTGAAGGACTTGCAAGGCATTCTCTAGTATAGTGTTTATGGGTTTTCAATCGTCTTACTAAGCATAAAATATCTCAGAGAATATATTTTGTCAGTTTTTCTCATTGACATAATTAACTCCTGACAGGGCTATTGTACTCCTCGCATGGTTTGCACTCCTGTACTCCTTGTATGGGGGAATATGCTTTTTTTCTCATTCTAGTCTTTTCAATACAATATATTATTAAACATTGTTACAACATTTCACTAGAAATTGTAAGCAGCAACACATACTGAAAAAGTTGTCACGAGTTTCTTTTGCTCATTACCCTATATTTCAGAACATCACGCAGCATTTTTATAGAACGCGTAGGTATTGTGATTTCCTCGATGCATAGAAATGTATTTGTGTATGTTTACGTGTTAGGTGTATGTATGTGCGTAGGCATGTACGTGCACGTATATGTGTACATATTTGCATGTATATATGCACATATGTGTGTACTAAACCGCCAACTGACATTTTTAACTAGAGATAATGGTCTCTTTCTGTTCACTCTCAACTTGTAACATTACCTAACTCGTCATCTCTTTATTATTGTAAAGCATTCACGGAAAAACTATACATTTGTTGTGTAATCCTCCATTTATATTTAAATAAAATGCTTTTCAACTGATGACCGTTATGTTAAAATGATTTAATTAGAAATACAAAACTTGTACTTTTCGTGTCCCTCATGCTTATAAATGTATATATATGTATATTTTTTCACGCTTCCTTGAAATAACATTTTTGAACATCGGCCGAAACAAGCGATTCATATAGTATTTCCTGGCGTCAAGAATTGCGAAGTTTTATGTCATGTATGTGTAAACTGTCAAAAGTATTTCCACCCCACAATGAAAATGCATTGTCCATGAAGTTGTGTTATCTCTTATAATTATCATTACATGTATCATCAAATGTAGTTTAAGCAAGATTAGGAGTACATTACCCTCAATCATTTTTCGACTAGTGACATGGGTATTACAATACTCGTGTGTGTATCATCTAAGTGTATTACCTTTAAGATATTTAAAAACCAATGATTGTACTTTTGTACCATCTCTATTGGAAATAAACTGTTTTTTTTTCTTTCTTTGCGCAAAGTTAACACAGAATTTCAAATCATAAGTAACTTTATATTTCAGTAAATAAAATTAGAACACTGGACCACTGTTCCATCTACGTCTACGTGCCAAAATTTTGTAGATATTTGCTACTCACAAATGATATCCGGCTAAAAGTACATACATTTTATCCTATGCACCCATGTCCGTATATTGTTGAAGAAAATACAGTGAGGATGTGAAACCTGAGATGTTTTGTTGTTGTTGTTCCTAGACTGTAACTTGATTTCCCTTAAAATTTTATCCGCCAAGAACAGAATCTCCATTTTATCCCATGTATCCATGTCCGTGCAATATTGAAGAGAATACCGAGAGGAGGTGAAACCCGCGATGTTTTTTGTTGTTGCTCCTAGACTGTAACTTGATTTCCCTTAAAATTTCCGTTAGAAATTTAAAAATCAGTTCATTTTTTTGTTTTATTGAAATCTATTTTCTTTTCACCTCTTTTTCCTTTAAATGCCCCCCTCTTTTAAGAAAATTCGACTGGACCCCAATACCGAACAGGTTCATGATCCCAAAAAGCTCGACGAGTGTTCTCATCTCTGTACCTCTCTCAGAGTAATGCAGATGTGGTAAAAAGATTTCTATCCAACATCCCAAATAAAAAACCACATCGGAGGAATGATGTCTTGGTCAGTATACCGTTCATCTAACGTGGGACAAAAAGCTCTCCCAGTTTCTGGAGCTCTTTTGTGTAACAAACTTCCCCAGCAAATCAAAAACTCTAAAACTGTAAAAGAATTTAAAGTAAATGTGTCACGTCATTTTGCATCTCTTTCATAGGGCCTGCAGCACTTCGGTGTGAATTTCCCATTTACCAGAAATTCTCATTTTCCTAAAACTTGTTAGAAAAATAAAAATCATTTCATTTTACGTTCGCTCAGTCATTCTAATATCTTACCACCGCCGTCAGTTCAATGTAGTGGAATGAAAGTCGTTTTTTCCATAATTAGTAGTATTTCCTCATCTATATTTTTTATTTTCTCTTCTCTGTTTTTTTATTTAACATTCGTATGATAGACAAACTCTCTATACTCTAATTTGACCATTGTACTAGACTTAAGAAACATTCTACCTCTGTATCACCTGTGGTAAATAAATTGTTTATATTGTTTAAATATTTTTCTGTGTGTACATCAATATACGGGTTTATAGAAGTGAGGGTTGTGCTTTGTTTTTAATAAATTCATTTTTGGCTAACGCTGTCTCACTGTTTTGAAATCATTCACGAAAATGTTTCAATCGATTTCGGCTGAGCAGGGGGAGGGGGTATTTAAGCATTTTAGTTATTTCATTCATTTTTTTAGTGCGTTCAGCGCACACTAGCACTGAACTTTCAACTTAGAAATAACTCTAAATTTTCGTAATTAAAATTAATACATGTAGACCACTGTTCAATCTACCTCTACATGTCAAATTTTGTAAGTATTCGCCACTCAGAAGTGATATCCGGCCACGATGTTATTCCATTTTATCCCATGTACCCATGTCCGTATAATGCTGAAGAGGTTTAAAACGGCATTCTTTCCCTAAGGGACGCGCCGAAAGTTAAGCAGAGTATGCACACATGAAAACACTTGCAAATTGTTTGTTATTTGAAAACACTACGTAAAATGCTTCGCAAAATTGAAGCGACGTATGCGTAGAATGAGAACATTCTGAACAGCACTCTGGAAAGCTCCAAATGGGTGAGGCGAGAGTGGCCTCAAAACACTGCACAAAATATTTGATATTCAAATGCATAGAATAATTCTACGAGAAAAAGTGTTCTACTGCATAATTTTTCTTATCCAAATCCCTCAAGAATGAGAAATGATGATTGAAAAATCTTCATTAAAATATTGACGGAAGGACTTACGCTATCGCGTTTAAAGCCACAACAACATATTGTTTCACAATCCGACCCCTGATTCGGCACGAGCACGGACCTGATGTATGAAATATGATACGAAATTCGGTGTGGAAAAGCTCTCAACATTTTTTAACTACAAGTGATCTCGTTAGTAGTAATTTCTATAATTTCATTAAACCTCAAAAAATTCTTGTACCTTTTCAAACCACGGTGAAATGAACAAAACCTACTGTATATGTATGAACAATGAATGAATAATATTAAACCCCACCCGAAACATATCAACTTTCTATGGGAGGGGAGAAACGAGATAAAGTCTTTTTGGTACACAGAGGCATAGCGTTACCTTAGCCATCAGTGGCGAACGAGTTAATTAAATAAAAGCTCTTAGTTTGTAGACCCACAAGAATAGGTGACATAGCAGCCGTGTTGACGATATAAGAATTGAAAGAAAAAAATTATTTCTCGTCGTAACTTAACAGCAAGTTTGCAAGGTTTGTAATTACTGGAGATATCTAATCTATGTATTTAGGTTTGGTCGACTGGTTTTTGAAAGTACCTATGGTACGATAGTTGACAGCTCCTTGTTCGAGTTTGATGAAAACCAGGATCCAGCTTACTGTAGCTTTCAAAGACGGAAAGTTCAAAGACACTAGTGGAAGTTTTTTCATTTATCAACACTCAGATTCTTCTTAAATCGTTTCCCAGTTCTGAGCCGGCGTTTGAGTGACACACAGCTCTTGTATATGTGTTCTTCTTTTTTCGGCCATGACTAAGCCTAATCGTGAGTGTGCGGCAAATTTGCCTCCTAGAAAACCGCCCGTCAAGTTGAATGAGAAGAAAACTAAATCTGCTCCAAAAACTTCGGGGATCAAACGAAAAAACATCTCTCCTCCAACTAGTGCAGTGCGTCCTAAAAAGCCACCAAACATCAATCACCTGCCCCTTTCAGACTGTGACTCCGACCTCAGTGGGATAATTTTGGATTCATGTGCCAGCCTGAATGCGGAAATCATTCCTCCTACTCCTTCTTACCTACCTAAGCCTAATTTACTCGAAAGTGCTCCTGTTAGCTTGAGTGAGGTCAACACTCCGCCCAGTCCCGTACAGCCTACTAAGTCTAGTGCAAGGATTGACTTGAACGCAGACGAGAACATAGAAAACACACCTGAAGCAACTAGACAAGTGATCACGACCAGCACCAACACCAGAATCCAATTGTCAAAAAAGAATCCATTTCGTATAGGGCTTGCCATGGATTTGATATGTGATCCCATCGAATCTGTTGAACATCAACGCTCTGGATCACTGCTCATCACAACCAAAAATTTTAATCAAGGGAAAAAATTATTATCAACTAAAGAACTAAAACTCGATAACGAAAACATCCCTGTAAGTGTCTCTGTTGCTTGGAGCACGCAGTTTACCTATGGTACAATCTTTGCTCCTGAACTTGAAGAAGAGTCCCTAGACTTTCTCCTTGAAATTCTGAAGGTCAGCAAGGTAGTTGGAATCAGAAAACTTCTCTCCGACCCCTTGAAAGCACATATTCCTTTGTATGTACTCACCTTCCTCAGCCCCATCCTCCTCCTTAAAATCCGCATAGGATACGTTTATTACAATGTCGACCAATATTATCCTAGTCCCCTGCGCTGCGGTCAATGCTGCCGATATGGCCATACACGCAGCAGATGCAGTCATAAATTGCCCATCTGCAGCCACTGTTCCGTGAGTGGGCACCTTTCTGAAGCCTGCCCATCCTTTGAATCTCCACCAGTCTGCATCAATTGCAAGGGCAACCATCCTGCAACATCACGGGACTGCATAGCCTATATGTCTGAGAAACAAGCATGCCGCCTCACTGCTGACGAGGGTCTTACTTTTGCAGAAGCCAGAGAGAAAGCCAGAGCTGAACTTTCTGCAAATTTTAAAGCAACTCAACCTAATACTCCTATAGGCAAGCAGTACTCTCAAACCCATCACCAAAATAAGTCTCCTTGTAACAAATCTCCAAAGGGAAACAACCGAAGCCATCCTACCTATGACATCACATCAACCAGTGCATTCCCATCTCTCACTCAACTTTCAAGGGAGCACGAAGGAAGTTCATTTCCGCCTTCTCATCCATCATCTGCTGAGTCCTTCTCATCTTGGACAACGCCAGCCCAACCCCAGTGCTCATCCCGCAACCCACATAGTAACCCAACAACTTCACAGGTAAATTCTATTAATTAATTTTATCACTCAATTCATTCTACTATCCCTTCTTACTAACCTAATTCTTATGCTGATAAAACCCCAAACACTCATCAATCAATCCTCATAAACCTTCATGCAAATCACCTGAGGTCTCACACTCATCAGAATTAGCTCAACTTATTATAAAGATACTGCCCATCATTATAAAACTTTCCATGACAACTAATCTGTCAGATAAAATCCAATGTATTACAGAACTAGGGCAAATACTTCAAGCAGATGCTCTAGTTAATGACTCCCTTATCAACCTAGGTCTCTCGTATTTTTCAAATTCATGTTAGATTTCAAGATAATTCAGTGGAATGTCAGATCTTTTTATTCACGTCGACCCTTCCTGCAACAACTTGTTGAGTATAATCCCAGTGTTATATGCCTGCAAAAAACTATGACCAAAGCAAATGCAATCTAATTAAAAAATTTCACCCAGCCGGCTGCTAGTTACGAGAGAGTCTGTGGGAGGGGTGGGGGAGCAGCAGTTATGGTTCACAATACTATTCCCCACATTATCTTACCTATAGCCTGTTCTCTTGAAGCCTGTGCCAGTAGAATATTTCTGCCTCAACTTGCAATATCAGTTTGTTCATTGTATGTCTCTTCTAACCTTACTAACTCTGTACTCGGAACTACCTCCACTTCTTTCTCAACTCCCAACCCCTTTCATAATTTGCTTAGACTCTAATGCCCATCACCCAGCCTGGGGATCCACAACAGAAGATAGTCGTGGAACCCTACTTCAACAGTGGGTTATGCATAATGACCTCTTCATACTAAACACCTCTGAGCCTACCTTTCTGTCTTCAAGAGGATCATACACTCATATTGACCTGACTATCACTTCCTCAAATGTAGCTCCACTATTCTCCTGGCAACCTTTACCTAACACCTACACTAGTGATCACTTTCCTCTTTTAGTATCTACTTCTCAACCCTGTAATAATGACCCCATACAACGGTGGCACCTGCAGTCTGCAGACTGGTCTGCTTTTCAAGCGAGTTTAAAACTACCTTTTGTTTTTCTTTCACCAACGCAAGCCTGTGGGGCAGTTACTCATGCCATATTAGAATCAGCCAATCAGCACATACCCAAAACCAAACTCAAATCTACCAACCGATCTTCCTGCTGGTGGAACCAGACATGTGCAAAAACCCACAGGGAGAAAAACAGAGCCATATCTCACTACAAAAATCACAAGGGAAATATGGATCTATGGATTAAATATAAAAAAGCTCAAGCCAAATTTAAACAAGCTGTTATTGAAGCTCGCAAGACAAGTTGTGAAGCTTTTCTCTCCAGCATGAACTCCAAAGCAAACAACTCCACCATTTGGAAGAAAGTCAGAGCCATCTCCTCTCGTCACACCAGCAAAACCATAGTACTAAAACAAGATAACACAATGATTACAGATCAACACAAAGTGGCAAATGAACTGGCCTACTACTTCTCAAAACAAGGTAACCTCCCAACAAGTGATGCAGTATTCTCAAACCATCAAAAAACAGTTGCCAAAAATCCCCCACAATTTTCTTTCAGCAATACTCCATGGTTCAACCAACCTTTTGAGATCCATGAACTCAAGCGTGCCCTGAAAACCTCTACATCACGCTCCCCAAGTGCAGATACCATCCCATTTGCTTTTTTACAACACTTTACAGACAAGCAATTGTCAACACTATTGAGCTTCTACAATTTCCTTTACTCAAATGGCTTTCCCCATCAGTGGAGAGAATCTATCATCATACCTATTCTCAAGCCTACAAAGCCTTCAACAGATACAAACTCATATCGCCCAATTGCCCTCACAAAATGTCTATGCAAAATACTAGAAAAAATGATCAACTACAGACTGCAAGCCACACTCGAACGCTGCAGCTTTTTCGACCCATTCCAAAGCGGCTTCAGAAACTCCCATAGCACCCTTGATGCCCTAAGCAGACTCGAGAACACCATCCGAGAATCATACTTTAGCAATGGTTTCTGCATTGCGCTCTTTTTAGACATAAATAAGGCTTTTGACACAGTCTGGCACCATGGCATCCCCCTCAAATTGCAAAAAATAGGCCTCCAAGGTAACATTGCCTATTTTATTTCAAACTTTATTAGCCTCAGAATAATAAAAGTTAGGCTCAACAACACCCACTCAAGATCTTTTCCCATGTACTCAGGCGTCCCCCAAGGATCAGTAATCAGTCCAACACTATTCACTATTCTCATCAATGACTTACTTACTTCCCTCCCAACTAATATGCATCACTCCCTCTATGCTGATGATGCTGCCCTCTGGATTAAGCACCAAAACCTAACTGAAGCTTTAAATGTTATGCAAAACTCTCTTACTCAAATAAAAAACTGGGGCCACAAATGGGGACTACAAGTCTCAGCAAACAAAACTTCATCTGTAATATTCACTAGGCAAAGACCAAAAAACATAGACCCATTCACACTACACAACATACCAATAAACTTTTCTAATTCAGTTCGTTTTCTTGGACTAGTCTTTGACAAACACCTCACATGGCAACAGCATGTTTCTAACTTAGTAACCCGTTGCCACTCAGACCTTCGACTAATGACTGTAGTAGCTTCCCGTAGATGGGGTGCAGACTACTCTACTCTCCGTCTTCTGTACATTTCACTCATTCGATCAAAACTAGACTATGCCTCCTTCCTCTTCTCAACTGCTGCCCCATCAAACTTGCTTAAGCTGGACTGCATACAGTTTGAAGGAGCCCGCATAATGCTAGGCGCCCTCCGCTGCACACCTACTGCCAAACTTGAAGCAGAAGATGACTTATGTCCTCTGTTCATTCGCCGTAAGCTCCTACTGGTTTCCTACTGCTCCAGAGTGCTCACTATCCCTGGCCACCCAGAGCGCAATCTTCTCATGAACTACTTCCCCTTTGCTCTTTATGAGACCCTGCCTTTTCCTATCCCATTTGCTGGACGTGCACTTTGTGAATTCAACAACCTAGGTATAAATCTTTAAAATAACCCAATGCCCACTATTCCCATGTCTGCTCGATATCTCCCTCCTAGAATCGCTGCTCATTCTTTCTTATCCTCCTTTCCTAAATCTGTTCTTAGTGACTCTCACTGGCAACAGGCTTTCATGGACTTGACTACAAGCTCATACCCCAACAGAATCCAAGTATTTTGTCGCAAATCCAGCCATTGCTCGTTGCTGAAGTCCTAGGCAAGAGAGCCAACACCTTGCTCAATAAAGGACAAGGGCTTAATTT
>JACJUY010008249.1:12152-24802 GCA_014220935.1 Platorchestia sp. MABIK | reverse complement strand
ACGTGAAGTTTAATTGAGAAGTTAAACTTTCGTCAGGCATGGCTACGTGTGCTGATGGTTCACTACAGCACAATCTTACAAGTTACTCTAGCGAGAAAAACGATCAAATAATCCGTGCTTATCACGGACACAGGTGTTGTACTTCTTAACCTATGTCAAAATTAAGAACTGCGGCAACAGTTAACATACATGAGAGAAAACAATGATGTAAATGCTGATCTTAATCCTGTTCCTCCTCTTTCTTCTCTTCTCCAGCGCAAATATCGACATTAGGACGACTTTTCTGTTGTGCAAGGCGCTTTTCATAACGCTGGTGATATACTCCGTTGATGACATCTCTTACCAATTTTGGTTTAGGTTTCCAATCGTGACAGGTTTTCCATTCTTTCCATTAACCATTCTTCTTTGAAAAATTGCGGCTGCCACTTCTTAAACATCGATTTTGGAGGGCTAGCCAATTTGAAAACTAGTGCAGCTAAAATATAACAATTAAATATGTATAATACAATTTTAGACATTCACTATAAGAGAATGCACAACCAGTTCTACGATCAAAATACACATCACCTCACTGCAACAAGCCAAGGAAATCGAAGCAACACAACTTACACAAGCTCACCATGAACTGCTCCATCCCCGGCTTGGCCGGGCTTGCAAGTCGTAAGATACTCTTTCGTTACGCGTTTTTAAGGGCAAGAAACATTAAATACCTTCTGCCCCGTCCGGTACGCGTAGTTTTGTATCTAATAATATATGCATTTCACATGGTTTAGACATAGAAATTCCTAACTTCATTATTCAATTTACTCGAGGAAATGAATTTACTCTCTGACTTAAAAAAACCCAGATTTAGCGATATTTCAAAAATTAAACCTAGAAACCCAGGCAAAATCAAAAAACCAAGATCTGGGTGGAAAAACCCATGACTGGGAGCCTTGCCACTACTAAGTACTGTACAGTTGATTTCTATGTTTTGTTTTGTGTCTGAGAAAAGAGCTTAATAGCTAGGCATGGTCAAATGTGTAATAAATATAAATTGATTGTTCTAATTCTTACAGAAAGATATGAAATTCATAATAAGTCACTTAAAAATAACGTCTTGGAAAGGAATTCATAGAAAATTTCCATAAAATCATAAGTCTATAAATAGGCTCTAAACGGAGAGACCCGTAGCACGGCTGCATCTTTTGAGTTCAAGCTCCAAAGGGTAAGAATAAAATTGTGTAATTGCGATGATAAGTGATAATCGAAATAACATGTGATATTTAATATGTAATGTGTTTATATCCACTAGAGTGGTGTTCGAGTTGAATACGTTTGTTATTGTATTGAGTCATGCGTTGAAAATTATAATGAATAGGAGACTGCTATGAATATAGGTAGAGGCTATGAAACATGTAGGTATGAATGTATTGAAGATAAGACGTGAATTGTACTTTCTTGTAAATCAAATAAAACTGTGTAATGTAATAAGGTCAGTTAGTTTTGCGAATTGAGAAATAGCTCATGGAAAATGAAGTCGATAGAAGAGTATTAAGAATTGTTTGTGGCGTAGCACGATTGATCAGGTTTATACGTAAATACAGGTAGATGTGTATTATTAAAAGACATATATATTTTTGTCTGTAGTAATTTTGATTATATGAATAGGTTTAAGATGTAAAACGATGTGCAACGGACGTATTTCTTGGAAAGGGAAATTTATAACACCCTGATGTCCAGGGAAGGCCTCCCACTGCAGTGCGCCAGTCAGTCCAGCTGTGTCGGCTGATCAGAGGGCCGCTACCTACGTGGCGCGCCGTCAGCCCGATAAGCGCCTGCATCACGACTGATCGGCAGCTACTGCTGCAGTCTTGGGTGTCGCCTGGACGCACTCACTTGGCTCGTTGACAGCTTGGAGGGTCCTAGGGCTCTCGTCAATTACCACCAAGCCCGTCAGGAGAATTTACTTCTTGTGGAGTGGTACATACAGCTCTACATAGGGTGTGGTAGGAGCCGCGAACAGTCTATGGCTCTCAAAGAGCCCCAGAATAGAACCCTTACCTGGAGCCCCTCGTTTGTGTCCTAGAATTATTGTATCGCCAATAAAGGGTTCAACGTTTGTATAATCATGGTAGGGTACATCAAGGCTGCAAAGGAGGTTTAGTAGGCGGTAATATCGATATCTGTGTACGACCATTTAAAGAGTATTTATAGTCAAAAGAGGGCCTAGCCACTGCTGTGATTTGTCTTCCGTCCCCGACGGCTACCTCGTTAACTGCTAAGTTGTATGCCTGGGCCGTATGTAATAACGTAATCATTATAATCTTTATTGTTGCCTGGTCACGTGCTTTGAATGTAGGTTTTGATATTGTGTTAGGATTGTGAGCAAAGTTAGGTTATTAATAGATAGGAAATGTAACAGATATTTCTAATAAGTTTGTATTTCTTTCGGATGGGATTTCAACCAAAATAAAGAAAAAAGTGTCAGTCATCTAATCTTGAATTTGTATTATTATCATGGTTATCATCCATAAAGTAATAGGCATTTAGAGAAACCGGCCAGCGTAATGATATTGACGTGCGGCACCCGATGTGAATCCCCTGCACGATCCGGCCATAATATACGTGGGGCGGTATAGGACTAGACATTACGGTAAGTGTAGTGAGCGTGTAGTGCCTCCCACTACAACTGTCCTTGACTCTGTCAGATGAATGATTTCTGGTTCAAAATTACCAAAATTATTCTGGGGTGAAGCTAAATCAACTGCTGTGTGTGTCAAAAATAGGAGCCCTGCTAGTGCATTGAATGATATGACTCCTTATCAAGCCCTTAATGGACACAAGCCAAATGTAAAACACCTCAGAACTTTTGGATGCAGTGTGTACGCTCATATACCCAGAGATGAGAGGGAAAGACTTGATCCAAAATCTAAGCCGTGTGTTCTTGTAGGATATGGAAGTGGATCCAAAGGATATCGCCTGCATGACATAAGCACTAAAAAGATATTTTTGAGTAGAGATGTTGTGTTTAATGAATCTCAACAGATGTCAATTGAGAAGGAGTTTTCAGAAGGAAATGATATTAATTGTATCCTTCTTCCTCACGAACCAGAACCAGAGGACTCTGAGGAAAGGGTGGAGCCTAGACAGTCAGAGCCTGGGATGGAGGCGGTGGAGCCTAGACAATCAGCCAGGTATCGATGGGCCCCTGATAGGTTTTAACAAAAACAGTCATGACGAACTGCAGAAGGGGAATGAACCACACTGGTAGAGATAGTTTATTGACANGCTGGCGCACTAATAAATTACAAAAAGCTGAGTACATATGCCAAGTCATTTTCCTTCCCGCGCTAGCTCAGGCAAGTCGTAATCGATAGTGGGTGCAGTGTGGATATTACCTAGTCCGCCTAGCACACCATTACAAACCTGTGGAGAGAAACTTTCAGAATTTAGGAGGAAAAGCAAATTGGATAACATAAGTAAAAACTGTGAGTTATCAAATGATCTCATAAGCGATGAATATCAATTTGCAACCGTTGTTATCTAGGTGAGCGCACAATATACTCAACCCAGGCTCTGGATATTTGAAGTTGAGTATTAGATTCGCAACCGCTCTTTAGCTTAGCGAGATGAGAAACTCTTCATAACACTAGAAAATTCAGAGACATGATGTTAATTCATCTATCAGGAATTTCCACGAGAAAGCATGCGGACAGAGAGCGGGTTTGTGAAATATAAAAAATAAAATACTGATCTAAGTTTGGTCGACTGGTTTTAAAGTAGTCCTGGCACGCTAGTTGACAGCTCCTATAGTTTAAGTTTGGCGAAATACAGTTTACAGTATTCAGTTTACTGTAACTTTCCTATACACAGCAGAAAAGCTTTGCTCTAGCCATCTGCCCAAAATCTTGGCACAACATAATGTGGTGTTGTGGTGTTTGCCACCGCCAGAGGGCGCTCTAACGGAGTGCGCTCTGCCTCCGAGAGATGGCGGTCTTGCCGCCGCGACCGAGCGGCTGCGGGCGACCGGGAGGCAGTGTGCTCTGGACAGTCGTGGTGTAAGGACGTTACAGCGTGTTTGGGCTTCTTTGCGTTGCGCCGTTGCTTAGTACCGTGACGTAGTGACGACGCTGGGTTTTTAGTTTGCGTGTGGAGAAACTACAGAAAAGTTACTGCAGCAGCGACGCTGTGCGGTTGTCCCGGGTGAGAGCACTCGGCAACTGGGAGGAGTGATCAGCTTGCTCCGGGAGGGGTGCCGTTCCCCTCTGAGCAGTCGTCACCGGTAGCCGGAAGCCGGCTCTGAGCGGACGACGACTGTGGAGAGAGGTAAGTCCGAGTGCTGGTAGGGAGCTACCGTAGCTCTCGTGACTTTTTCTTTCGGCTGAAGCCCACACATAACTACCGGCAACTGACTCTGTGGGTAGAGCTTTCCTGTCGCCGCAGGTTTTACGTCGTAAGACCGCTGGACTAATTTGCTCCGAACCTAAGCTTTGGGTTTGGATGCGTCTTCACTGCAACGTTTTAAGGCGAACAGGCGACGGGAAGATGAGAAGCACATTATTAAAGCTACGGTTTCCTAGGAAAGCGGTGCCGCTATTTTACGGCCGTATTTTGCCGTGATGCGGCGAACGTAATATAACGGCCGTTCATAAGTGTAAAGTTGGCAGTCGTTACAATGCGTTGCGGTGAACATTTGGTTTCTCACACTGTCAGTTTGGAAGATCTGGACAACGCTTTATAAATAAACTTGGAAGATGAAGAGTCATCGGAAGAAGATAGTTCAGAGGAAAGTGGGATATTTAAGGTAGATCCNCCCAGAAACTACAAACGAATTGATTATGTGTGCCTGTATATTGTATGACATTTTAAGGGAAGCACAAGTACTTGCTCCAGGTCAAAAACATCTTGATGATGCTCGTCCAGTACCCACTTTAAGGCACAATGTTTGTTCTGGAATGAATGGCACTGGCATTCGAGAAATATTTAAAAATTACTTTAATGGGCCAGGCAGTATTGAATGGCAACATAATTATGCAGCGCAACATTAATATAGGTATTATTTGGCTATATCTCCTACGTCAACATTTCGAATGACGATATGAGAAGCCACACAGACACCTCACTATTGCACCACATCATGCGTGGAGTCAGGGCTGCACGTCAGTCATTGTTATAAACATTTTTTGAGTTGATCTCTGGTTTAGTTTTTTTTAATGGGACCTTTAAATGCAAATTCTAATGTAGGCGCAAATTCTTTATTTACCGTACGTTTTTATTAGGAGTAGGTATAAAAATTATGAGTTCCAACAAATATTGTACATATATCACTTTCTCTCTGTGCATAATAAAATACTTAATATATATTTTACGTTATTTGCCTACAATTTGAATGAACCTACCTGATCATTTTAAGAGTAGTCCCGATATTATTCCGAAGATTTCGTTTCAGTTGAGTTATTCTATAGTCTTTACTCTTTAAATTATACAGAGATTCATTTTTCTAAAAAAATTAGGTAACATTTCATCTTCTTTGCCGCTCCACATTGTGAAGTTTTCTTTTTCCAATTTATAATCAGTGTTTCTACAATGAATCAAAGACACCGCCACAGTAAAAAACGTTCACCAACTAATGGCCGGACGCTACAGCGGCCGGCATTCATCTGGCAACACCGCCATTTAGCGGCCACCGTTCTCTAGGAACCCAGTGGCGTCTGAATTAATACACAATGTTTTTGTGACGTCATCCGCCGCTACATTACGGCCGTAAAGTTGCGGCACCGCTGTTCTAGGAAACCGTAGCTCAAGTCCGCCGTCACCGCGCTGCTTCGCTCTGCCTTCGCTCTTCTGGTGGTCTTGGGCTAGAGATGGGAATCCTACGCATCTACAGGCGTCGGGATGGTGCGATGCCGAAGCTGTGAGACGTACACCAACACGACTCCGGCAAGCTCGCCACAACCATTTGTCGTCGGACACGGAGGTTCTCGATGGACACGGAGGTTCGTCACTCTTAGACTGGGTGCATGTCTGCTAGTGAATTGGTGTCCATGGAGCTTAAGGAGCGGTCGACCCGTAATTTTTTCCTGGCGAAAGGTGGAAGTTCTTTTTAGAGTACTAATCACTTCGGGCTGTCGCTTTATTATTACTGTTCGGGCTTCCGTCCTATTATTATTCTTCGAGCTTCCGCCCTGTGACTAGGTTTAGTACATTTGAAGATACTAAAGCTAAACGTACTCTTCTTACTTTGCCTGGAGACGTTAAACGGCAGTTGGAGGGAGAAGACAACGCCGCATTGGTTTTCTCCGAAAGTTGTGACCGTCCGAAGCATATTTACCCACATCAGCACCTAATCTCATTATTTCTGTTAAAAAGAAATGTCGGGCTTGTGCGTTTCACAGTAAATGCTCTCGGCCGTTCGATTTTCCATTCCTCCCCAATTGCCTAGAGTTTTTCATATGTGTGAAAAGTTAGTATGAAATCTCTGATCGTTGAGCCCATGAAGAACATTTTTCCTTTAAATACAGTTTTTTTTGTCTCGACTTACAACTGTTGAACAATATTTTTCGCCAATTAAATTTGTGAGCTAATGTCTGTATATGACTGGAAATGAAACATGCAAGATAAACTTTAAACTTTATGATGCATTTTGAGTTCAACTTGAATTAACTATGCTTCAATACTGAAAATTGGAAACATGCCACACTTTCCATTTTTTTACTACTAGTGTATTTGACCTGTCAAAAATGATGGGATTCGATAGTTTTTTTAAAGTCCCAAGATATGAATGATAAACTAATAGATCCATCCCTATGGTACTGTGGCAAAAATACTCTTGTATTTGTGCGCTGGTGAAACTCGTATCACAGATACGGTCATTGAGCATCCATACTAGCGTCACCGACGCACGCACTAACCAAGCAAGCAACAACTCTGTATTATTATTTAACTAGTGCGTACGGCCCGCCAAAAACAACAGAATTCAATACCTTTCTTGAACAAATTTTCCAAATGCGGATGACAAACAAAAACTCGTCTATCCATACTAACAGTACCCCGGATAAAAAACATTCTTGGGCTTGTACACTGGTGAAATCGTATCACAGATACGGTCATTATAACTATTCTTATGAGCGTGACAAAGAAATGGAAGAAGAGGACTCCAAACAAATAAACCAAGGGTATTATTAGGTAGTAGCAGGACCCGTGGAGGTTCCACGGACAAGGTCATCGTTAAGCTAGGAGGACCCGTGAAAAAAATTCCTTCAACATTATCTAACTTAACACATACCTAACCTAACATATCCTAACCTATCCTATACTAACCTATCCTAACCTAACCAAACCTATCCTAACCAAACCTATCCTGATAAAATGTCAAACATATCAATGAATGTCAGGACATCTTTCAATACAGTGTGGAATTCGGTATCCATGATACCTCAAACTCAGACATCCTATATTTCTTAAGAAGCGGACACCAAACAAATTTATAAATAAATTGTGGTGTTTGCCGCCGCCAGAGGACGCTGTAACGGTGTGCGCTCTGCCTCCGGGAGACGGCGATCTTGCTGCCGCTGCCGAGCGGCTGCGGGGGCGGCCGGCGGCAGTGTGTCGTGGACAGCAGTGGTGTAAAGACGTAAACTACGTACTTGATTTTTGCGTTGCGCCTCTGCTCAGAATCGTGACTCAGTGACAGCTGTTTTAGTTTCTGCGGAGAAACGAGAGTTATGCAGCAGGGAAGCTGTGCAGTTGTCCCGAGTGGCACCCACGTTAAAGTTGCTCCACTCTGTGTGCGTGTGCGAGTCTGTGTGCGTGCATGGCTAGTCACCGTCACCAAGAACCACGCTCACTTCAACAGCTGCCACACGTTGCTGCGTGACAAAATTGAAGTACAAACATTTATTATGGAATAGCTTTGCCATAGAAGTCTCATTTAGTAATGAATAAAATACTCTATGTTTCTTTGTACACTTTGACGTCTCAACCGTCTTAAACGACACATATTACATGAGTTACACCAAATAAGAGCACAGTTAGTGCGATTCTACCGTGTCTACGACATTTGTGTGATTCGGATGTCTCGATGAATTGTTTACAATGCAAATCTCTTTAGTTTATATTATAAATGTGCAGTTCATTCGAACAATTAACACATTCTTTTTAACATCAAGTGAATAAAAGTATTCTAACAGGTTCTTTATAATATCAATTAAATTAAAGTATTCAAGTGCTGAAGCGTTCTGTTAGATGCCTTTTATGTATATTGACGCCAAATGAATTCGATTAATTTACTTTTAAATCTTTAGTGCAAAACCACATTGTGCTCATATCAGTGTATTTACTAGTCACTTCCCTCTTGTTTAATATCATACTATTTTGGTAGCAAAGTGCAAAGTAAAGGAACCTCAATGCTTTCATTGAAGATGCGACAATGAAAACTTGACGCTAACACACGAAGTAATGAATGTTAAACACACGAAGTAATGAATGTTATAAATTTCATCACAAATGTTTCACATCGTTAGTTTCCCTCAGGAAATAGTCCCCCATCACCTGTCATACATGACACACAAGTATGATGCTTCATCAATACCGATTTTATTCCCGCTGCTCTGGCGATGAGATAGTTTTTAAATGCAGATTTAATGCTCGTGGCCTCACTATTTAATGCTACCAAGTTAGTTATTTTTTGTCTTTAGGCGTCAACTATGATATACCGGACGATATTTGATGTCATTTTCAAAACTTCTTACATAAGTAATGAGAAATACTTCAGAAATGAAAGACAATTGCATGTCGTAATATTCATTTGTATATGTGATACATGCTTTCATTATTTATTATGAATTTAGTGACGATCATTTTTTCAACTTCTCAACTTTACGAAATATTTTTTGTTCTTTCGGTGTTTAAATAAATAAAAGTTCATTAAATATTTCTCCCTGCAAAATTTCAATCGTAAAAATTCTATACATCTGTTAATTTATAAAATGCAACGTTTCGATGAGAAACTATCATCATCTCCAGGCTGAAAATTCAAGCAAATCGGGTTTTTTATTTTAGTAAATTTAATTCATTTAACCAGTCATGAAACTCGGTAGGGCATTCAATAGCAATTTTAATGCACATTACATTTTCCTGATCTTGACCGTTAGCCGATAAAGGCAGGAATATAAAACCATCGGGTAATTCAACACCTTCCATATTGCACATAAGCTCACACTCTACATTGTTATTTCTAAATCACGACTGGAATTTTTTTGTGAGCAAGTGCATAACCTAATTGCATTGCGACATCTGGTAACACATTCTAGTTAGACGATAGAACGACTTCTGACAACTGACAATGAGGTAAACTTTGGACCAGTGCACATGACGCACCCTACACGCACACGGACGCTGCAACACACGCACACGGAGTGGAGCAACTTTGACGTGGGTGCGGCCGGGCCGCACCCACGTCAAGTTCGCACATTTTTATGTACGTGTGTTGCAGCGTCCGTGTGCGTGAAGGATGCGTCTTGTCCACTGGTCCAGAGTTTATCTCATTGCCAGAAATCGCTGTATCGTCTATAATGCGTTGCGAGATGTCGCAATGCTGTTATATTTTGCACTTACCTGCATCGGACATCGTACAGGTCGCTTGCTTACTTCTGCTCATTCTAGTATAAAACAACATTGTAGTATTGGTTCCTGTGAACAGATTATTGACATTGGCAAATTTAAAATATTAGAGACTTGTCCTGCCAACTTAGACCTATGTAAATTTGAGTCATTATTCATTCATAAACTCAAAATTTCTCTCAATGAAATGCAGAGTGCAAACCCTCTGAAAAAATCAACCGATAAACTACTATTATTACATATATTTTTTCGTGCTTATATTCTGCGCTTCTGTAATTTGGGGTGTACTGACTTGTCTATTATTTTATTTGCAGACTTTTTGTTGTGAATGAGCCAAGACTCGAAATGTCAAAGTAAATGCTTTTGAAGTACTTCTTCTCCATTTCTTTCATTATAAATAATGAATAATTATAAGATAAATAAATAATGAAATAATGTATCACATATTCAATTAAATATTATTACCTGTAATTGTCTTTAATTTATAATATACTTTTTATTACTCACTTGGGAAGTTTTGAAAATGACATTAAATATCGTCTAATATATTATAGTTGTCACGGCAAGACAGAAAAAATGAACAAACTTTGTAGTATTAAGTAGTGTGGTCACATGTATTAATATTCATTTAAAAACTGTCTCATTATCGCCAGCGCAACTGAAAGTAATTCCGCGATGATGAAGCATTATCCTTGTATGCCATATGATAGGGGAAGTGGTGTGTGGTGTGTACAGAGGCTGTACAATTTCCTGACTCAAACGAAAAAGGGGCAATATCTGTAAAGAAATCCATAGCATTTATTACTTGGTGTGTAAGCGTTAAGCTTCCTTTGTCCCCAATGGGAGCATAGAGGTTCTTTTATTTTGCACTTCAAGACCAAAATTATATTAACGAAAGGGAAGTGACAATTAATTATACTGAAATGAGCGCATAAAATTTTTTAGTCAAATTTTATAGGTAAAGTAATCGAATTCAATTGGCGTAAATATGCAAAAAATGCAACTTGCTAAACGCTTCAGCACTAAAATTTTTTTATTCAATTGATATAGCACTTGGTAATTTCTCAAATTAACTACCACTTTATAATAGAAACTAAATGAGATTTGTATTGTTAGCAAAACATTGTGACACACGAACAATACATTATGACATGCGGTAGTATCGCAGTAACTGTGCTGTTATTTGGTTTAACTCATTGTATAATATCTGTCGTTTAAAACAGCAGTAACTTTTAGGTGTAAAATGAAACATAATGTATTTTATTTCATTATTAAATGATACTTATATGGCAGAGCTATAGAATAATAAATGTTCGCACTAGAGTTGAGTCACACAGCGACGTATGGCACTGTTGAAGTGCGCATGGCATTAACTCATATTTTCATGTTTGTCGTTTAAAACCGCAGTGACTTTTAAGTGTAAAATGAAACCTAATGTATTTTATTTTATTATTAAATGATACTTGTATGGCAGAGCTATAGAATAATGAACGTTTGCACTAGAGTTATGTCACACAGCGACATGTGGCAGTTGTTGAAATGCGCATAGTAGTGATTCTGGGTGGTGGTGACGAGCCGTACACGGACTGGCGCACGCACACTTAGAATGTGCGAACTTGACGTGGGTGCAGCCCGGCCGGCTCCAAGCGGCGGACGACTGTGTGGAAGGTGAGTCCGAGTGCTGGTAGGCGTGCTACCGTAGCTCTCGCGACTTTATTTTCCAGCTAAAGCCCACATAAATGTAGAAATAAAAATAGAAATAAACACACAACGGGTGTTATTAGGTTCGATTATTTTTAGCAAAGATGTTTTTGGAAAACTTTGCAAAATCTTTTTCATGGCGATAAGCTACACTGTCTTACCCATCGATTCTATTTTCACGTAATTTTTATTTATTTATAAACAGAATTGTTATATCTCAGGATGTGCCCTTGTAAAGTGAGCGCCGCCGGATGTCTTTGTCTCGCTAGGCTTCGGATGTCTCTGTCACGATCCGTGGGTCGGAAGCGACCCACCGCCGGAAGATCTTTGTTGCTTGCGCTTGCCTGACTTCCGGGCAAGACTATTATATAGACGAAGCTGTAAGCGACGGAGCCAGTATAATAATAAGCGTCTTGCTGAGATTATCATTCTCCTACATTGGTAGTTTGCAGCTTCCGCTAAAAATACATCATATTGTGTAGAAAGAAACGACACCACATATTTGGCGACGAGGATTTCGAATCTCCAAAGTGAATTTGAACTTTACAAGTGCTTTGAAACCAAGATGGCGTTTTCTACAGTTAGCTGTCCTCCATTCGACGTTGAAGTGGAAACAGTGTGCGATTTTCTGCAGAGACTACATGTACAGTGTGCAGACGCTCTTCAGAAGGCGGGAAAGAATGGCAGTAAGAAAGCTAGTATTTTAGTAAAAGTCGTGCCTATAAACATCATTACTGATCTACAACGAAGAATTAAACCTACGTTACTTACTGATGCTACGTATGATGAACTAGAAGAAAAGTTAATACAGCAATTTGAAATCAAGAAATCCATTGTCGGCGCATCTGTTACATTTCTAAATAGAAAGCAAGGTGTTAATGAATCCATAGAAAGTTTTGCTAAAACGTTAAATAACTTAGCATCTGCGTGCAACTACGAAAATTGCTGTCGCGATCGTCTATTGAGAGACGCTTTCGTGGCTGGTCTACATTCAGCTCCAATTCTCAGTGCAGTTCTACAGAAGTGTTATACCAAAGCATTCAACGAATGTGTTGAACATGCAAAACTCATCGAACAGTTAAGTTCCGATGCTCAAGGTATTATTCGTGAGGATTCATCTTCATCGTTTTTCACAACAGGAAAATTACAGCCGAACTACACATGCATCCGTTGCGGAGCTAAGCATAAGCTTCTTGCAAAGAACTGCTGTGCGTTGAAACTGAAGTGTAATACATGTGGGAAGACAGGCCACATTTCTAAAGTTTGCAAATTTACGACGGCAGCACGGCCTCCGGCGGAGCCTACATGAAGGAAGCCTACACGACGGGGACCTACGCGAAGAGAAA
>JACJUY010008248.1:20682-33750 GCA_014220935.1 Platorchestia sp. MABIK | reverse complement strand
GACTCCACACATGATATTCTACGCATAGGAACACCAAGCTAGGAAGGAAGAAGAAGACTCCACACATGATATTCTATGCATAGGAACACCAAGCTAGGAAGGAAGAAGAAGAAGAAAAGACAAATGAGACACAAAAAAAGGAATGAAAATTCAAAGAAAAAAAGTGCCACACAAGTGAAACCTTTTGAACACCTACGTACAGCTGAGGTCTCTCGACAATAGCCCCCCTGTGGCATTTGGAAATTCTCCAATTCTTGCCGGAGTAGAATTTGAGTCTTGAGTGATAAGTTTTTTTTCATGCAGTTCTCAGACATTGGCTGAGGTCTGCTGTCGTCCCTGGATGAAGTTTTTATTTTAATTATGATCTTTCTAGGAAGTTCTACAGCATTGCTCTGGGTTAACCACTCTGGAATGTTTGGAAACTATTTGAAATTGCATTGAAACTCTTTTTGGGGGCATGTTGGGTATTTTTTTTATGGCATTAATCTAATACTCAAGTCATATGATATCAATGCTTTACTATTAGCGCATTCTTACATAGAACGTGTTTGTAGTGGATGAAAATACATCTCATGTTCCATTTTTGTATACTTTACTAATGTACAGTTATTGCAAACAAACCGTCCAACATAAATCAGATATTAACTGCTCCCATTGCACCTATCGGACACGAGAGAGCACTACACCTGCAGCGCACACACATGAAGCCAGGGTAACCTAAAACTCCGAACTTCCTTCAAGGTAAATTCTCGTAAAAATTACACACTGATGCCTCGCTTCAAATAGCTTATAAGCAAGCAAAACGCCATGTTTAGCGCATGCGCCGTGCAAACATGAAGTCCAGACATCAGCAGAACTCCAACACCTCCAGACATCAGCAGAACTCCAACACCTCCAGACATCAGCAGAACTCCAACACCTCCAGACATCAGCAGAACTCCAACACCTCCAGACATCAGCAGAACTCCAACACCCCCTGATATCAGCAGAACTCCAACACCCCCTGACATGAGCAGAATTCCAACACCCCCAGACATGAGCAGAACTCCAACACCACGCAGCTTACCCCTTGGTGCTGAAGACCAGAGAGCTACTAGCCTCAGTTTTTCTTTGCTGCACAGACGGAGGATCACTCAGGTCCCCATGACCCCCTGGAGTGCAGAAACTCTGAGCGCAGGTGCAGGAAGGGCAGGAGGGGCCACAGCGCAGGTCACAGGTGCTGAGGGAGCCACCATCTGCTGTCTGCATAGTTCTGTCACAGCCTTCTCTTTGTGAGGTGGATTGGTTGATGGAACTGCGGCGCACGCAAACACTGGAATGATCAGGAGAGTCAAGTTCAGCTGTCCTGGAATGATGTTTAGCAAGTCTGGAATGTTCCATTAGAGCATCTTGAGATGCTCTGGAATGGTCAGAATGATGATGCTGCTGAGCATCACCGGAAATTTCGTACAGCTTCAGCTCCGTAGCACCCGAATGTTCAGAGAGCTCTTCAGGAGCTTTGCTAGTCTGCGCTTGCTTGATGTGTTCACTGCCTGATGGCTTGTGATGGCTTTTGCTGGAAGTATCTCTGCTTTCCACCACCTCGATGTCCATGGAAGTAGCTTTGCTTTTTCTCTTCTCAACTCGCATTTCTTGGTCCTTGATGTCAGTGTCAGTAGACAGCAAGGCCCTCTCGAAGATAATTTCACGGCACGAGTCACCAGGAAGTAAACCAGTTGATTGCCCCTGCTCACCAACACCAGTTGGTGACAACAAGTCTGCTTCCCGATGAGTAATTAGATTGCTTTTTTTATCATGTCTCAAGCTGCGCAAGGAGTTGGGTGTTTGCTGTCGAGGTGGCGTGCAGAAAAGGCCTCTCTGTGGCGGCGGAAGTGTAGATGGTCCAACAACTGGGTTGTGGTCAGCAGCCTTCGGTCCTGAACACATTGAAAATACAAGAGCAAATGAGCGTACAATCATCTCAACATGAATGCACTGTTTCATGAAATAAAAGCAAAAACCTTAAGGGAGGTTTTAATCAACTGAAAATTAACTTCAACATTGAAAAAACAGATTGCTTCGTACATCTATCCTAAACGCTGGTAGACAGGATACACAACGAAGTTTTGACATTTCAATCTTAATATGACACACTGGTTTGACAGCACAATCACCTCACTATGAAGAAAGCATAGATTGAAAAGAAAACACACTTCCATAGGATTATTGCCACAAAGAACTAGGAGCAAGGAAAAAACCTGAACCCACAGGATGTCGATGGGTGACGTGAGAAATTCATCAGATCAACATCATATGGCATGTGAAGCATTGAAATCGGGGCAATGCATCATATGCATTGTGATTGAAATCGGGGCATAGAAAACCAGATAGGAACACGGAACAAAAGTTGACCTGTTAATATTGAATGTTATATTTTTTTATGAACACTAGGCAGGCCTGCAATAGGTTTGGTGCAGTGATTTGGTACAAAATGCATAATATGGAAAATATTTGCAGCCGTAATCTACACTTGCCAATATTTGACCACGACTGGTGCACTAATACGGAAAATTTTACTTACAAATAAATGGATTTGAATGTTTACACACAACATTCCAAATTTACACATAACTTACAGCTAGAGCTAATATTTGGGAGCCACAAGGGAAGAACAAACACACCTGCAAGAATAAAGACTGTACAAAACTCAACAAGAGTTAGTATTTGAAAGGATTCACAAAAAACACACCAACAACATTAAAGACTGCACAGACCTCACAACTAGTGCCAATCTTTCTAGGCTTTTACAAAAAAAAAACAATAAGTCAGTATTGCAAAGGATTTACAACAAAAGCATATTTGCTACAGCAGAGATTGCACAGAACTCACAACTAGCTTCAGTATTTGAAAGCATTTACAGAGAAGAACATACCTGCAACAGCAGGGTTTGCAGGAGCAGCGGAGAAGGAAGAGGCAAGAAGGTGCCGGCAGAAGACCCCACACCCGGCACAGTAGCGGTCGTTCAACACGCTGATAGTCTTCGTGTACTCCTGCAGGCAGCAAAACATTTGGACAGATTAGGGGCAGTGCAGCACAGATTAGATTAGATTATTAGTCAGTTTAAGCCTCCCTATCCGCCACAAAGGCAATCCAAAGAGAGGAAGGCACCATTTAGTATGGAGTTGAGAGAACGCGGAATCCATGCAGAAAGGGCATAGAAACAGTAAGTTGAGAAAGAAGATTATGGAACAAGATCAAAGTCAAAGAAGAAAGTAGTAGGAGCTGAAAAACAGGACAGCAGTGAACCGTAAATATAATGGTCTTTAACATAACAAAAGTTGGACCGATTATGGGCAGTGCAGCAGAGAACGCTCAACACATTCACCGCGTTTCCGTGGTTGTTAACTGTTGATTTTGTTAGGTCGTAAGTACCAGATGGGAAAATAGACTTAACTGCTCAAATACATCATCATTCCTAAGAAATATTAAGAAAGCAAATGCACGATGACACTTCACCTTGCTTGATAACATTTATACCTGAAAAAATCCCAAACAGATGAAAAGTCATTCATTTATGCCAGTGCCTGAAAGAGCAATTGACCTATTGGTACAAATACAGCCCAATATGCAGGGACTGTAAGGCCATTTGGAACAAATTGCCAGCAGTAATGCCATTTGGAAAAAATTGCCAGCAGTAATGCCATTTGGAACAAATTGCCTGCAGTAATGCCATTTGGCACAAATTGCCACCAGTAATGCCATTTGGCACAAATTGCCTCCAGTAATGCCATTTGGCACAAATTGCTTGCAGTAATGCCATTTGGAACAAATTGCCTGCAGTAATGCCATTTGGCACAAATTGCCAGCAGTAATGCCATTTGGAACAAATTGCTTGCAGAAATGCCATTTGGCACAAATTGCCTGCAGTAATGCCATTTGGCACAAATTGCCAGCAGTAATGCCATTTGGAACAAATTGCTTGCAGTAATGCCATTTGGAACAAATTGCCTGCAGTAATGCCATTTGGCACAAATTGCCAGCAGTAATGCCATTTGGCACAAATTGCCTGCAGTAATGCCATTTGGAAAAAATTGCCAGCAGTAATGCCATTTGGAACAAATTGCCTGCAGTAATGCCATTTGGAACAAATTGCCTGCAGTAATGCCATTTGGAACAAATTGCCAGCAGTAATGCAATTTGGCACAAATGGTGTGCATGTGCATTGTGCAATATAGCACTGAGCGCTGATGGGGCGCCTATGCTCGTAAGGATTGCCTCCGGTGATCCCTAAAATTGTAAGAAGTATAAATTTTAATTATTGAATGCATCAATTTTGCTAGTAATCACAAAATTTATAAAATGTAAAAATTTCAATTTATGAAAGCAACAATGATTATGAGCAAGTAAATTGTTCATTGGAAAGTTGAACGCCAGTTATAGTACATGTTGATCACAGATAAATACCAATCACCAGATGAAGATAGAGGTCCAAAAGAAGAGCAAATTCATCACCAATGGTGGTGCTGAATAAAAAATCAGGTGATACACAACAAGAAGCTACTGATAAAAATTAGCAGGTCCACCAACTTGGACAAAAGTATTAGCTTGAAACAAAGAAAAATGGACAATGCAATAAATTAAAACTGAGAAAAATGAGAAGATCCACCAAATTTCACATCAATATGGGTGATGAAATTAAAGAAAAGACAGCAAAATGCTGATCCCAACAAAAAATGAGAAGATCCACCCACCTGGACATCAATATTGGTGGTGAAGGGATCAGTGTAGAAGAGCCCGTCAGGAAACACAGGCTGATCGAACAGCCACCCCAGCAGGAGGCGGAGGAAGAGGCTCACCTCTGCAGAAAACACCGTCTTGTTGCTCCTGGTGGCAGCACCGTCGAATGGTACATCGTGGCCATGACAAAACTCATCGCGCCCCTCACGAGGTTTGGAAGGAGTTATGCGAATGGGGGAGTCTAGTGGAAACTTTAAAAATGATACATCATTGTCATCCAAAACGTTGCTTTCAATTTTGCGTAATGTGAACTGATGCGAGCACTTGTGTTTGCGGGGTGCTTTGGATCCAGAAGACAAGCAACACCGAGTCAGTGATTCTTTACGTTCAGAAAAGTCTTGCACACAAGGCACCATGTCTTTGTTGCCAGCTCTCTCATTCTTGCAGCTCGAAGATGACTGCAGTTGATGGCCTGAAGCCATTACTGAATTAGGCTGCACAGAACACTTGGTGTGAGAACTTGTGCCATTAGACTGCACTACACCATCTCCCTTAGTGGAGGCATCATTACCACAGCTAATTCCATGTTTGGTAGATGATGATTCAGAAAAATTTTCGTGCATCAAAAAATGAACAGGAATTTGTGGTGCAAGCTTGGGTTTAAGAAATGAATTAGAAATGTTTTTGGCAACTTTAGAGCAGCACTCATTCCTTGCTGCTACAAGGCTTCTTTCAGCACCATCTTTTTGAGCATTGTCAAGGCAAGTAATAAAATGCTCATTGCCAGAACCAGCATCGTCATGACTAAAATTTAAAACAAGACTTTTGTCAGTACTATTGCACTCCTGAGTCATACCACCACAGATTTGCGGCTCTGAATGAGGCTCCTTAACTCCTGCAGAACACCCTAAGCTGGGTTGCTCATCCCGACGCTGGTCAACTCCCAAGAGAGAAGCACGCTGCTGATTTGACTCCAGCAACTGGTCTTGACGAGCCTCAGGTGGGCGAAAAGAATACGTGCAGGTCCCCAGCGCAAGCTTGTACACGTGCATCAACGCAAAGACAGCAGTTTGTAGGCGACACGTGTGCAGCGCTACGGCATCTGCAACACTGAGCAGCTGCACGCAGCTGAGCACAGCTGCAACAAGGCAACCCTGCACAGCGCAGCTGCGAAGCATCTCACACAAAGGAAGCCGAAGCTGAGCTTTGCTGCGGAGAGCGACCTGGTGAGCAATGGCAAGCTGAGGCAGAGACAGGGAGGTGCTGTACGGAGCAAACCACAGCACCCCGACAAACCTGCCCAACACCCCCACTTGACGGAGGCGTAGCAGTGACGCAGAAGCTGATGCAACACGCTGCTCAGAGTCAGAGAGCCCTAACAGGTCACTGAGTTTGGCTATGAGCTGATCTTCAAGGTGGGCACTGAACAACGGAGATGCCGCCTCCATGATGAAGTCCCTGAAGAACTGTTGCACACCCGGGAATGAAGGTACGGGGACTGCTGTAGAAGACACTGAAGAGGGAGCCACCAGACGCTCCTGTAGCCGCTCAAACTTCTCAGGGTGTCGGCGCCGGAGCACGGAGAGAACATTGTTATCGTCAGACGGGGGTGCCGTGTGGCCGGCTTCACAGGCACACAGTAACTGCGACACAAACAGGCGTGCCATGTGCGCCATGTTGCACGGGTCAGGGCCCAGCTGCATGAGGGTCCGCACAGCATCCCCAATGCAGTACGAGAACACAAAGTCAGGAGACTCGTGTTCGTGTTCCCACTCTCGCAGGAGCTCGTAGAAGAGATCTCGTTGCTTCTTGAAGATGTGAAAGGTCGAGTTGTCTGGGAAGTTAGAGCGGTTGTCTATCTCTCTCTGAAAGGGAACTCCTTTCATTGGGGAACGAGGAGGTTGTTTAGGGGAGGGCTTGAAACTACACAAGTGTACCTGAGACTGAAGTTCCTTTTGCAAAGTAGGAGCGAAGAGTTGAAGTCTTTTGTTTTCAGCCAGGAGACGGAGAAGGGAGCGGTCAAAGAGCACAAGTAAACTGCTTAGTCCACTTAACACAGAGGATGCAAAGTACACACAGTTGTGTGTGCTGTATAACAGGTCAGGCAAACCTAACAAGTCCCCTTGCTCTTGATTCTGGCTCGTGTCAAGACAGTCTTTGATCGTGAGCAGCTGCAAGATAAAGTGAAGCTCCGATGCCAGGCTTGCAGTGAGGTTGCAGAGCAGCAGCTGTGAGTACAGAGCACTGCAGATGTCAAGGGCAGACTGATGCGTTACACACCCTTGAGTGCAGTCACTGCTCTCACTGATGTCAGCAGGGCTGCGTACATCCAGGGAAACGACACCACCTCCAACTAGAGGCTGACCATCCTTCTTTTCATCAATTGAACAAAGCAAGTTGTTACCTCCATGAAAGGGAATGACATCACCTACTACTGGAGGCTGGCTTTCATTCTTCTCATCAACGGGATGACGTAAGTTGCTATCTCTATACGAATGAACTCTATTATCTAACAGCTTGGCATCGACATTACTCTCTCTACAATTGCTGCGGTTCACCTTTCCAGATTTAGGAGTTAGGAAGCTCGAGATTTTAGAATTTACATTAGAAGGAGTGGACTGCTTGCGCTCACTGGTCTCGTCAGGAAATGGTGAAGCTTTTTGGACACAGTTTTGAACAACACTAGCTGATAATCTATTGTTAGCCCCCATTTCAGCCTTCAATTGTTTCAACATTCTCCGCTCCTCTTGCAATCCACAATGGCTAGAAAACTTAGTCTCAACAGACAGAGCTTTATCTTCCAGCTGTGAAGGCACAGTTTGAATTTCATCAACAGCAAAAGCCTTTTCTTTTCTGCCATTCCCACCATTTTCTGCAGACGACTTCAAACGTGTGGGTTTAATTCGTTTTTTCTTACTTTTCTCAGTCTTGAGCTCTAGAGGAGATTGTGTGGCACCTAACGACTGCCCTAAAGACGGGAAGGAGGAAGAGTCGGAGAGGTCCAGCTTTACTCGAGCACTGCGTCCATTCCATGACCCATTTTTAGATTCTGCAGGCCACGAAGACCCACAGCTGTTGAAACTAGCAGCCTTCTTGCGAGGTCCTTTCTTACTCGTGCTCACAACCATGTAGTCTTTCAGGGTATTTTTCTGCTCGGAATACTTCTGATGCACTGCGTCACTGCCTGGTGTGTTGTGCTTCTTCCAGTGCCCACCCCCTCTGGGGTGACACTCGGGACCCTGAGGGCCGCCACTCGCCTCGCCCCTCTCACCTGCACCCCACATAAAACCCCTAGAGGTGCTGCTTGGTTGCCTCGAGCCCCATGGAGATGGAGTGGCTCCGTGGAGTGAAGAAGCTCCATGGAGCGGAGTGGCCCCCTGGTCATGAAGAGGAGTGGCTCCATGGAGTAAAGTGGCCCCGTGACTACTCCATGAGGTATTTTTAGGAGTGGAAGCACACAGGCGACCCCTACCAGGGGTGGCATGGAAGGACTCTGTGGGAGACACGACAAAGCTGCGCTCGGGTCCGCTCCATTCAGCATCACTTGTGGACCCTTTCTGAGCCCTGAAGGCTGGATGGCTGCCAGAGACCTCTTCTGGGAAACCATCGGCTTGGTTTGAAAGGAACTCTCGCTTTCCTCCATTACAATGCTGTCGGTGTACAAAAAGGATGTTGCTTTAAAAATTAACTTTGCAAAATTTAGACTTTCAAAACGATGTTTTAGAAATTTACTGCTCAAAATTTAGATTTACCACAAGGCTGTTTCTTTAGGGATTTAGAGTATCTAAGTGTGGCTGTGCAGGAATTATTCTTCCCTAGAAAATAATGCATTATCACTAATTTACTATTTTACAAATACTGGGAAATGAATATCCAAAGTATATATTTCAGAGATGTTGGCCTTTGATAAATACTTAGTCAAATGTTGGGCTCAGTATCAGATGTACATTAAAAAGCCAAGTAATCATTTAAGAAACTTTGGTCAATTTCATTTCTAAGATCAATATAATTCCACAATTTCAACAATTCCATTTTAAAATCAGGTCTCAGTTTGCAAATACAAAGACTGTTGAGTGGACTTGGACTGTGTGATGTAAATGAAATTTTTTGCTGTAAATATTTATGTATCAGTAGCAACATTGAAAACTGCTACTTCATACCACCACCATTTATTTCTATCTACAGAAATCATCAGCAAGATTACATTAACTTGAATTTCTTTCTTCTTCACTATTATTCTCACAATAAATTTGAAAAAGTTCCTCCTTTAAGCCACATTTGTTTCAACATAAGTTTTCATTACACATGAAGTGTATGTAATGCTGTGAAAGTTTATCATCAGCAGTAATTTATCAGTAAATACCAACTTCAACCATCCATCAACAACCAAAGACAATTTCAATGATCCATCAGTGACAGCCATAGTACATCATCAGTTCTAAGCAACACTTATCACCAGTAATAGGGAGTGCTGATCAACCATTAATGAGAGCTATAGTACATCAGTAATGGGCAGCAATATTCAACCAACAGTGACTACTGTCTTCCATCATCAAATCATCCACATGATTCAGTCTCATTGAAAACAGAATAGCAAAACTAACAATAAATTTCGATATTCTAAAACTTACTCAAAAGTCAAAATGAAAACCACAGCATTGTCGAGCATCTCCTGATCTTGTTTTGCTTAGAAAGTGCAAATTTGGTCCTAACCCCAATTGCAGAGCATTTTTTGATCTCGTTTCACTTAGGAAGAGCAGATCAAAAAATAACCCCTATTGCAGAGCATTTTTTGATCTTGTTTCACTTAGGAAGAGCAAATCTAGTAAAAATCCTGAAGAATTCACTCACCTTTTGCCAGCCAGAATGAAATGACTTGCTTTTTGCAGGAGCATTACTGAAATCGAGCTTGGCCCCTACACCTGCTCGAGAGGGGTGTGACCCGAATGAATGCACGGCCTTCTGAGGTGACACGTACTTCACTGCCTTCATGGGGAAGCTTCCACGCCCCTGCCAGGGGCAGGAAGGTGGTGCCTGGCTGTTGGTGTGCACAGAAGCACTGGGGAGCACATGTCTGAAAAAAAGCATTCATCAACAGAGCATGCTCAAGCATTAAGAGGTGCTAAAATCTCACCTAATAATGCATTAGGTGTGTTGATTTATTTGTTTGGTGTCTGTTTCTGAAGAAACAGCATTTTTGATTTGATGGATGCTTAATGACTGTATCTGTGATTAGATGAACCAGGTGCACAAGTATAAAATTATATTATTTGTACATTGGCTTCCCTATTCACCAACATCTGAGTTACGAATGCAAGTAAGCTGACAGATGTAATTTATGTAAATTAAAGGCAAATAACATAAATTGCCATTATCATTATTATTTGCAATAACTATCTTCAATATTTGAATCTTTAATATTATATCTTACATGTTTTATCTTTCCTTGTTAACCATGTATGTATACTTGTGGGTTTTTAATACCCTTAGCAATTAATTAAAGATAAAAAATTACCATATAATGACTTGCAAACAATTCAGCTTATGAACAGCTGTTTGGAACCAATTGTGTTCATAAGTTGAGGACCACGTGTATTGTCTTTCTACTTAAGAGATTAAGGCAAGAACATTCAATAATCGAGATAGAGACAACAAAATCAAAGCTTTCATAACTTAGCCAACATTAAGAGAGGGAGATAAGAGCAATTAAAACTCTAGCCTGTGATGTGTATGAAATAAATCTGAAAAATTAAAAAAAATAAAATAAAATTCCTTTATCTAGCTCAAGTTTAATTGAGAAAATTAGTGGGTGCCAATAAATTTGAAAACTTTAGTGCAAGAATTTCTACAATGAAAATTAAACAATGGTAACAAAGTTCTAAGATTTAGAAAGTTATTTTCTGCAGTGAGAATAAATTGAGCTCTTAGTAAACCTAACCCTGGATACCTCCAGTAAAATGAACTATTTCTTGGTTTTTAAATTCTAACAGTGGACTTTGATATCCACAACTCATTCTCTGCACCTCTTGAGTCACCAAGAAATAAAGACAAAATTTTTGATGAAAATAGCAGATTTTCCAAACACTGAATCTTATCCTGGACACCTCTGTTAGAATAAACACCGTTTTCAAATTCTAACAGTAGATTTTAAAATCAACCACTTCCTCTTCACTCCTCTTGAGTCACCAAGATACAGAGAAAAAGTTTCTGATGCAAATAGCATAATATGTCTTAACAACTGTGCATGTGCTAAAGCAATGCTCTTTAGGTGTGGAGCAAGAAACACTGCAGTCAACTGACCTGTTGGCCTGAATGCGGAGGAAGTTCAGGAAAAGGGGAACAAACTCGCGCTTGTGAGGAGCTGCGTCCCGCAGGGCATCTGGACCCTGGTGTAACACAAAACTTCATTAACATCACTATTTAAAGCTACTGAAAATTGAAAACACTAAACTTTACGAAAGATGCAAGCCAGGTTCACAATAGTCGGCAGTACCAGAAGCCTGTACAATTTATTAAATTAACCTGTTGTTTATGATACACCCCACTGGTGGACTGCGCTTTACAATACAACCTACTGGTGGATTGCACTTGAGTTTTCCAGCTGCAAATCTACCCACCGATGGGTCGTTTGAAAATTTTCAATAATTTTTTAAAATTAATGGCATTCAATATACCTTGTTAATTTCTGGTATTGTAAAAATATTTAACAACTTTTGACTTAAATTTGAGTTGAACATTGACAGTCAACGTGTTAATCATTTCAATAACATGACTGAACAAAACCTGCTACTATACAGTTAATGTAAAATTCACTTTAACACTAAGCAACTCTCATGTAGGAAAAACAAAACAAGAGAGCAGGGTCTAACCTGTCCACTTTACTTGGAGTACATTGCTGTGACTTGTGCAAAGGAACTTGTTTGAATACGGCCATGATATAAAGAGTGACAAGGCTAAAAGCAGTAAAATTGAATTGCATCAGCCTCCAAGTTGCTACACAAAAAAAAATATTTATTCAGAATGTGAAGCATCAAGACTACCCAAGACATCTGCAAATCAATGCTATAGTCAACAGGTTGAACTGCTGAACAAACTAAATGAAACAAAGGACAACAATTAAGATATTTACATTCCACAAATCTTCCCTGCTCATTAGATTTCTGTATATCTCACAGACAAAAAGCCAAACATTTGCCAATATTATGAAGAGAGCATAAACTTTAAGCTGTCTACAATATCAAAAATTATTCATGAAACCTCTTAAGGTTGAGGTCATGCAAGGTCATGAGACCTCTTAAGGTTGAGTCTTTCCTAAAAATATAGATGGATGATATCGAAGGAACCTATCTAGATAACCAAGTTCATTTTCAATACCACACTAATGAAACACCTTAAAAAAGGATCCTTCCAATGCACCTGTGAAATTATTTTATTTCCCAAGCATGTCTTCCTAAGAAGGCTGTATAAAAATTAAAAATCCAGGCAGGCCATTCCATAACAAGTGAAACAGTGTCAGCAATCATTCTAATAATATTAATGAAATGCAAATACTGGCAATTCTTATGAATATATGAATTTTCATGAAAAAATTGCTAAAAATTTACTCATGTGACTTTGACAATAACTAACAACAATTTAAAGTTGTCAGCAACAATTTTAAATTGCTTCAAGCATTATCAAAGGTGCATTCAAACAAAGTAAAAAATGATCATTTCTACAAGTTAGAGTGACAAAGATTAATTCTAATAACATCTTGGGTTGATGTTGATTTTAATGCGCTCACGGAAATTAAAAATTTGGTTCCCACGAATCACTAAAGGGGTACATTTAAAAACGTTTCACATGAATGACATTTTGCTCGCTGATGCGTAATCTATGAGTTATAGGAACTTCATACAGTGAAGGAACAGACACGTAAATGTGCTATACTACGGTATTGAGGTAACGATGGGTGAGGTTAGGCAACGTTAGGTTAGTTAAATAAACTAACCTAAACTAACCTAAGTAAATCTAAATTAGCTTAACTTAACTTAGCTAAACCGATGCCGTTTTTTACGCTAAAAAAGTGGGCGTGTTCTAACAATGCAGCGACTACGCAACTGACTAGATAATGTTATTTCTACCTGAACATAACTATTGTTTTATCTTGACAATTACGCTTTAGCGAGCAAAATGTCATTCATGTGAAATGTCTTTAAATGTGTTCTTTGATATGTCTTTAAATTGTAGCATATAAATTGCAAATGGATATGACTAGTGATGCAAAAAAAACGGTTTTATTTGATGGCAGTTTTTTTTGCAAAAAAAAACGTGTTTTTTATGTGTTTTTTTTTGTTTTTTTTTGTTTTTTTT
>JACJUY010008248.1:0-11858 GCA_014220935.1 Platorchestia sp. MABIK | reverse complement strand
AGACCGCAATATATGCCTCAGTCACTGGAAGAGCAAGACCTCAGTATATGCCTCAGTCACCGGAATAGCAAGACCGCAATATATGCCTCAGTCACTGGAAAAGCAAGACCTAAGTATATGCCTCAGTCACTGGAATAGCGGAATAGCAAGACCTCAGTATATGCCCCAGTCACTGGAAAAGCAAGACGAAAGAAAAACCTATGAGCGAAGTTCAATTAACTATAAAGGAGAGCAAAAAGTAACAAAGTAAATCCAAAGCTCCAGGTAGGTACAAAGTATAGTACAAAAGAAGCAGTCTCCATGAAATTTAGGCGCCACTGCAAAACTAAGGTGGCGTCTTATGTAAAGCAGATAACTTCAACACCGCTTAAGGAATGTAACGTGCATCCAAAGCTGTGATTATCTGGAGAATTGCATTTATTTTTAGCTGAAATACGCTTCATATCTTACTGATGTTCACATACATCTCGATTATGACCTGTACGTTCATCGATTTAAGAACATGGTCCATAATCATTCACGCGCATCCCGATTATGACTTGTACATTCAAAGATTTAAATACATTGTCCATAGTCATTTCATTTTCATTTTCCCAAAGGAAGGTTACTGAATAAATGTGATGGAGAATTACACTTACGAGAAAATTTTTGATATCTAATTTGAGTTTCGCGTCCTGGTGGTTTATTTTGTCAACGATGGATGTGCCTCTGGGTCTGGGATACAGATAGTCATACCAATCCTTTGAACTAAAATGAACAACAAAGAGAGCCTAAACGACATCGGTGTATGACTACTACCTTTAAGCTCGATCCATCAAGGGCTTAAAAAGCTAAATTTTAAAACAATTCATGTCGTAATAGCATCAAGCCAGTTACAAAAGTTCTTTTGAAAACATACATATGTGTCGATTTTTTGGGTTAAAAATCCTCAATTTTGAGTTATTAAAAAAATGAGCACTGAGTATCTGGCTACCCAACAGGGTGGCCAGATGCTCTATATTCAAATTTCACTTAAAATTGAGAAGATTATCGTCACAAAATACGCGTAATGTAGTTACGTTGAGTCAAAAACTTTTGCTGACGACTGTTCAGCCACAACGAATAATAACGACAATAAATTCAGCTAACGACAACTTCGACCTGAGACTAACGAAGTAAATTATTTTAAAATTTGGCCTCAAATTAGCGCAGTATTTTTGACTTCTATCCGAAGACTGCATTAGCCACTACCTGCTGAATGATGCGGGTGCCCGCTGTCTTTTTTGCATCGACGTGTAGGTGCAGCTTGTAAGCCGTGCTCTACTGGCATGAATTTCAATATTTTTTTCTGGCCAATATCCTTAACACAAACCTAACGCGGTAATAAATACATATTCTGCTCTAAAACAACAATTATTAACTACGCATTCACATCTTCTCGTCTAAAACCTGCCATATATTTAAATTCCCAAGCACAAGCAACAATCAAACCTAACTTTACCTTCTATGTTAATCATTAAACTCTCTTACATTAACAAAACCATTCTTAAATTTATCATTACTTGCTACCGTGTTCACGAAGCTCGCTATATTTTTCAAGGAAAACTAACTGAGTTGGAGTTAAATTTTGAGGCTCTTGTCCGTCAAGATTTAGGTTTTTGTCAAGTTGGGGTTTTGTTATGTGACGCTCCCGCGTCTAGCCCATTTGCATGGAAAAGAGTCCCAGTTGCCCAGCAAGGGAGAGGTTAGTGTAAAGGAAACGGGCAAAGGTAGTAGGAGTAAGAAAGAGTGAAAGAGAATAAATTTGGCTTTCTCGTGTTACGAGTGAGGTTTAGTTAGCAAGGGCCGAGACATTTCTGATCTGCTTGTTCTGCTGAGCGAGTTGTAATTGCAGACACGGGATCTCAGAAAATCTTTTTGGTGTAGTTAGTGAAATGTTGCACAATAGAGATATAGAGTCCAGGGGTAGAGGGCATCATTGAAAAGAAGCATCTTCGAAACGAATGAAAATGACCATTACCAATGTCCTTCCAAACGACAATCCGTCTGGCTACGTATTCCGCGTACTATGTACAGCTCAGCGCTTCACCGTATTCAAAGATGAGTTCTTGAAAATTATGTGACTCCATAGCTTCCTTGGTATTCTTATGCCACAGCAAAATGCAAAAATGTCAAGATTCGAACTATCAACGGTCCGATGCTTCATTGAAATGCGTTGCTGTGGTTGGCGATGGAAAAACAATGTGTAGCGCAAGGAAATATTTTGTGCGTCTAAAAGATCCAGGGATAATTCTACCTATATTTATAACCATGACCTTTCACTTTCACGCTGCCGAATGTGCTGGTTTTAGTAGTGAAGGTCTGGCAGAGATGTCACGTAAAATTATTTTCTCAATGCTAAGAGGACCACTTTCTAAGGAGAACATTAATTTCTCAAAGCTTCCATGAAACAATCTTATTTTGGTCAATGTGGAGTTTAAGCCCATTACGGAAATTAAAAATTCCGTTCCAAAGAATCACCAAAAGAGCACATTTAAAAACACTTTACACGACTGACATTCTGCTCGCTGATGCGTTATTTTCGATATATAACAATAATTACGTTCAGATAGGAATAACATTATTTGGTCGGCTGCTTAGTCACCGCATTGTTGGGTGACGCCAATTTTTTTGGCGGGACACGCCCACTTCTTGGCGGTAAAAATAACAGCCCCGGTTTGGGTAAGTTAAGGTAGGCTATTTTAGGTTGAGTTATGTTATTTTAGGTTAGTTTATTTAACTAACCCAATATAACCTACCCTAACCTCCCCATCGTAACGTTAATACCATATTACAGCATATATACGTGTCCGTTCCTTCACTTTTATATACGACGTTCTTGTAACTTCAAAGTTGAATAACTCGAAAATAGCGCATCAGCGAGCAGAATGTCATTCATGTAAAACGTTTTCAAATGTGTTCTTTTAGTGATTCTTTGAAACGGAATTTTTAATTTCCGTGAAAGGCTTAAACTCCATTTTGACCCTTATTTTTAACACCTACGCAATTTATCTGCGATGAACGTTGCAACCGTCTATTTCGCGCTAATTCCTTTATGAATTAATTTTATTCATGCGGGGAATTTCCTACTCACAATGTATCTTGAGACTCTGTATTTCCATTCTCTCAGAGCTTTTCCTGGTCTGATTTTCAATCGTAAACCATTTCGATATACTTAAAAGGAATGGGTACTCGACCAACACATTTGGAGACAAAAATAAATTTCAAATCTTAAGTTTCAGAACTGCCACTTTCAATCGTTTCTCGTTGAAGCTACAGCTAAAAGCTCATCAGTTTGATTTTCTAGAATCACTTTAAGGTCTTCATATGTTCAAGCGATGAACTTTATGACGACTGGTTCTACACAAGTCACGTCATAAAAAACCGTTGCAATCGGTTATTTCGATAATTTCTTGTGCCTCATTTTCACAAGAGGATAGTCATTAATGTCACGAATGAGTTTCTGAGCGAGCCACTATAAGCTTTACTTCGATTTAACGCGTTAACTGCGATGGGTTGAAGTGAAGTTTTATATTCAACTCAAATTTAAAGTCAAAAGTTGTTAGCAATTTTATAAATATGAAACATTACCTGGGTCCATTAAATACCATCTATTTTAAAAGATTGTTCGAATTTTTATACGACCCATCGATGGGTCGCTTCGCAGCAGAAAGAACTTAACGCTTTGACTGCGACGGGATCCGTGAAAGACACAAAGGGAATTTTCATAATGCTGCTGACCGACCAGTGGTCACAAACCCAATTTTTATAAATACTTAATCAAAATTAAATGAAGGCCCGATCCAAGTTAATGTTTGCTATTTTTAACGTTTCTTACTACAATTGACTTTAAAGTTTAGTTGAATATTAAACTTCAGTTCTACCAGCCGCACTCAAAGTGTTAATTAAGCACGACCCATCGGGGGGTCGTATCCCAAGCAACGTGTTAATCTTTCTCTAGCCAGATGAACCTGAAGGTGGACTGCGGTTCAGCGAGCTCCAGGAAGTAGATCCTCCTGCGCCGGTATTTGATTTCACGGAAGAAAAGACGGCAGTCGCCCGAGTCTCTCCTCCCGCTGCTCCTACTACGAACACTTCGCCCTTGGGATGAGCTGAAAGGGCAAATCCGGGGCTTGTAAGCTCGAGCTCTCGGAGGACATGTCCCCTTCAGAGGGGGACCGAGCGACCCGACCCACAGAGTGGACCAGTGGGGGTCCCAGGGTGCCGTGGGCCCCTCTCATGTGGGGCTCAGCTCGGTCCCCAACGACGTGATCCATCCTCTCCGCGCTTCTGGAACCCATGTGGTCGTTGCGGAGAGAGGTCTTCGACTCGCAGAGCTCGTTTCTTTGCAGGGGCCTTGAGTGGTCACTTCGACCTCTAGGCTCTCCGTGATCAACGCGGTCTAGATTTCTGGATCCATAATGCTCACAGCGATCTAGAGGTCGAGGGTCCATGAATTCGTTTCGCTCCAAGCTCCTCGGACCAAAATTATTCTTTGGGTCTACGTTGCTGGACCCAAAATCCGGCTGGTGATGGTGTCTGCCGCCCGGGACTCGATCATCGAGATGGTCATCCCGATCCAGGGATCTTGATCCATAATGGTCATTTTGGGTCAAGGTGCGGGATTCGTAATGGTCCTTTTGATCCAGCATCCTTGACCCAAAGTTTTCCTTGCGGTCTAAGGTTCTGGAACCGAAATCACTGTGAATGCTCCCGGAACCGGAGAAGTTCGGTTCTGGTCTGAAATCCCGGACTGGGGACGGCATGCGGCGGTCCGGTAGCACGGGAGACGGCAGGTCGTTGACATTGAATCTGTCCGGTGACCGGTTGCTTTTCTAGAACAAAGAAAACAATTGAAATAAGTAACCTCTCGCTTTTCTAAACCAAAAACAATCAAAGTGTGTAACCGGTTACTCTTCTAGAACAGAGATAATAATCAAAATCAGTAACCCGCTGCTCTTCTAAAACAAAAATATCAACCAAAATCAGTAACCGGTTTCTTTTCTAGAACAATGATAACAACAAATATAAGTAACCACTCGCTTTTCTAAAACAGAGACGACAATCAAAATAAGTAACCGGTTGCATTTCTAAAAATAAGTAAGCGCTCACTTTTCTAAAACAAAGACAACAACCAAATTCAGTAACCGGTTGAATTTTTGAAACAAAGACAAAACAAACATAAATAAAAAATGGATGTTTGCTTCTAAGATGAACAAAATGACAGAAAATTCCATATATTTTCTGAATTTCAATCGCTGCTGCGACCTGAAATTAAAAAAGCAATTTAGATTTCACCTGAATCGAATTTTCATTCATTAATTTTTTGAAGACTTGAAATGAGTTTTTGGCGACAGCGTCGTACGAATTCGAGCATGTTTATGAATAGTTATTTCCAAAAAATTAATTTGTAAATTCTCACTCGGAATCAATAGCGATGAAAGGATTCAAATCTAATTTCCAAAATTTTTCTGGTACAGAAATGTTAAAAAATATCCTTTAAAGATTAAGACATAAAAAACTATAAGACATTGCTGCTGTGATATATCATACTATAAGACATTTCTCTACAATTTTCTTTTCTTTTGAGACACTACTTTACAGGAAAAACATTACTCTATGAAAAATAACTCAATGAAGCATAACTTCATGAGGTATTTCTCTGCGAGACATTACATGACCCAGTAACCCACGACTCTGTGAAAGAAAAAACAGTTTATTTCCGATACAGACGTTACAAAAAACACCATTATTTTAAAATATCTTAACGTAAGGATACTTGGTTGATATACACACATGGGTATCGTAATACCAATGTCAATAGTCGAAGCAGATGATTGAGGGCGTAGTTTGGAAAATGTATTCCCTTTGTTGCGTAATCTAGGTTTGACAATACATGTAAATACAAGTTGAGAATCAACATAATATGAGGCATCACTCTGTAATGCAACGTACATTTAGGGGGCTGATTTGTCTACGAAAAAACGGTATCTTGTTTGGACGTGTTCTCATAAAGGAGAACCCGCCAATTGGCGGTGCAGCTCTCATTTTTGATCGCTCTATTACTACCATCAGCAAGTACAAATGGTTTTAAACGTCTTTACTTAAGTGAGAAATGCGCAAGCGCTATAAGTACAAGAGTTACCTCTGCAATCTCTTCTACTTGTCTTCTCCACTGTCTATTATCATCAGAGGAGCTGCTTCTACTGTTGTGAAAATCCTACTACGGGGACTGGAATCGAACCCGGGTATTTCTTGATCGAAACGAGATCTTTTCTCTCGTGCCTTAGAAAATGTAAAAAAACAGTCACGAACTCGCAAACGAAGCTGTGGTTGTTCCCTTTTGCAAGGTGACGGCTAGAAAAACAGTCCTGTTGGTGTTACTGTGGCTTTAGAGCGTTCACTTTTGGGTGAAAGTGTGGGGGTTTGCGAGCTAGCTTTACAAGCCTGCTTTTCCTACCCGTTGGAAAAATAAAGTTAGCCGTAACTCATGAGCACGAATTGAATGCCGGCTAGACCGATTGCAGTCATTGCATCATGGCATCAACGCATTTCCGAACTTGACAAACAGAGTGATATGGCAAGCATCAAATTTCAAATTTCGAGACTCGTTAAACAGTGAGATATGGCAGGGATTTAGTTTCAAATTTTGAAACTCAACAAACAGTGTTTCTAAGCTCAACAAACCGTGGGATAAGACAGGGATCAAATTTCAGATTTCCAAACTCAACAAACATTCAAACATGGCAGGGACCGAATTCACTGAAATTCACTGGAATGAAACTGAGATCAAATTCACTAAATGATCAAAATTACTGGAATTCACTGGAATGGAACAGAGGTCAAATTCAATAAATGATCAAATTCACTGGAATGAAACAGGAATCAAATTCACTGAAACGAAATATTCTTGCAATTAAGAACTTCACTGAAAGATCAAATTCACTGGAATAAAACAGGGACCAAATGAATGACCCAATTCACATAAATAAGAACATCACAGACCAGCACCCACCCACCATGTAGTGCGGGGGCCGGTCACCAGAGGGAGGAAGTTGCCCCCTGGAGTCAGCGAGGTAGGTGGAGGCGAGACTGCAGCTGGCGGCGCAGCTGGGGAGGTGCCCTTGGGACCCGGTGTTCTCCAGGGGCCTCCCCGTCACCGTCACCAGGGACGGGGCGCTCACGGTCTCAGTGAGAGCCAGCGCCTCTGAGGACTTCTTGGATCCTGCAGGGGAGGTGGAGGAGGCGCTGCAGGCGGCCACCAGCCGGAAGTCGTGGCACATTTCGCTCCATATTGACGCCTGTGGTGGTGTGAGGGAGGACTTTTGAAGTTATTGAATTTTGAAGTTTTTAGTCATTGAATTTCATTGTCATTTGTCATTGAATTTCGAAGTCGCTAAATTTCCAAGTCATTTGTCATTGAGTATTAAATTCATAACTCCTTGAATAACAAAGTTATTAGACATCAAATTTTAGTCATTAGTCATTGAACTTCGAAGTTATCGAATTTTGAAGTCATTGATTTTCGACGTAAGTAAAAACACTCGAAGCATTGCAGTTGTATAAAGAAGGCAGGCGCATTTCGTTCCAAATTGACGCAGGTGGATCAGGGTTATCGAAGAGGACTTTTGAATTCAATGAATTTTGAAATTATTGAATTTAGAAGTTATCGAGTTTTGGAGTCGTTGAATTTCAAAGTCATTGAATTTTGAAGTCACGGAATTTTGAAGTCATTGAATTTCGAAGTTATTGAATTTCGAAGTCATTGAATTTTGAAGCAATCGGAAAAATTAAAAGTACTATAATAGTATAAAAAAGTCGTGGAAAACATTCCTTCTAATCTGAACTGACGTGTTTAGCGATGGCGAGCTTCCTGGACTTCCAGACGAACTCGCCTATAGCGACGCAGAAGGCGATCACCATCCCGCCCACCAGCACCGCGAACACGCCCCCCACGCTGCTCAGCCCCAGCTCGTTGGCCTTGTTCGACGCCTTCGACTCGTCCACCTGGTCGACGAATATCGTTGTAATATTTTAGACATTGATTTCTGTTGTACATTAATAATGTTGTAGTTTTCGACTCGTCCACCTGATCGCAAAACATCGTGGTGATTTTTCTAACATCCTTTTGTACGTTTATATTGTTTTACTTTTACACGAAATAATTTTCACATTCTCTGAACATAAAAAACTCGTCTATGGTTTACTGAGACATCACACGAAGCAAAACACTCCTTTTGCAAAACACTCCTTTACTCAGAACTGAGCATAAACATCAGTCTATGGTTCACTGAGACTTATCATCCAGGGCAAAAAAAAACTGTTCTTTCACTTAAGCAATCAGAACTGAGCGGAGAAAATAGTCCACAGGTGTCTGGCACCTACCGCCAACCGTAAAAACTGCTATTTTGCACAGGGAATCAGAAATAAAATTGCACAGGTCAGAAGAAAATCTCTTCTTTAGTGCGAGTAATCAGAACTGAAGTCAGAAAAACAGCCCACAAGCCTCTGAAACTTATCTGCGTAAAAACAATTCTTTAGTACCAGCAATCATCAGTAAAGAACTAAAAAAATCCACATGCACCTGAGACCTATAATCTACGTCAAAAAAAATCTTTTATTGTGCTCGTAATAAGGAAAAAACTAGAGCCCAAGGGCCTCTGAAACTTATCATCTACGTCCAAGAAACTTTTCTATGGTGTCAGTAATAAAAAAATAGTATTAAATACATTAGTTAAAACATAATAATAGTAATAACACAATGGATTATTAACAATACAATAATAGTAATAAAGTAATAGATTATTAACAATATAATAATAGTAATAATAGTGAATGCCAGACTCTCGGAAATGTCACCTTGCACTTGCCGCCTTCCTTGCGCTCCTTCCACCAGCGCTGCTTGAGGTCTTGCAGCCGCCCCAGCTCCTGCAGCCGTAGTACGGCCTCGTTCACGAGGGCGCGGTACGGTGACCCTGCACAGGGGACCGTCATACGGGCGTGAGGGACCGTCACACGGGCGGAGGGACCGTCATACGGACGGAGGGACCGTCATACGGGCGTGAGGGACTATCACACGGGCGTGAGGGACCGTCATACGGGCTTGAGGGACCGTCACACGGGCGTGAGGGACCGTCATACGGGCGGAGGGACCGTCACACGGACATGAGGAACCGTCACACGGGCGTGAGGGTCCGTCATACGGGCGTGAGGGACCGTCATACGGGCGTGAGGGACCGTCACACGGGCGTGAGGGACCGTCATACGGGGGTGAGGGACGGTCATTGAAAGGGACCGTCACTAAATGGTTAATACAACCACTCAGAGATGGAGACTGTAACTGAATAATATGGAAACCATTACTATAGAGAACAGGGACCACCATTTAATGGTAGGGAGCGTGGCATGAGGTAGGGAGAGCTAGGATAGACTAGCATGGTACTAGCACTCAACATGGCGCCTGACTAGTTACATGAAATACTAGTACTTAGTTTGTTAAAATCATTAGAAAGTTACGCACAACACTTTGTAGTACACCGCAAGTGAAGATCAACATACTAGTTGTACTAATTATATGAAACACTGGCACTTAGTAACTAGTTTCACTCCAACTAAAGGTGAGTACTCAACAGAAGACAGAGCGACACTAGCACTAGTACTTAGCTACTAATTACACGAAACACTAGCACGTAGTAACTATATTCATGAAGCACTAACTTGCGACTAGCACACACCAGGAGGCAGGACTGCACAAGCACTAGCACTTCGTAACTAGTTTCATGAAGATCAAAATGAGTACTCAAGCCCTTCGTAGCTAGTTCCACACCAACCCAAGGCAGGCACCCACCAGGCGGCAAAGCGACACTAGCACGTAGTCACATGAAGCTCTAGCACTTACTATAGATTCATTAAGCGCTAGCACTTAGAAACTAGTTTCACAATAACTCAACACTAGCATCAGCTACATGAAGCACTAGTTTCACACTAACTCAAGTTGAGTTAGAGAATATCCGTAATTTATTTTGTGTTACCAGGCGGCAGAGCGATGCCGTAGCTCTTGGAGTCGAGGAGGCCCCCCACTTGCGTGAGCTGGCAGTGGCGCTCCGTGATGTACTCGATGCTGGACGACTCCATCAGGAAGGCGTACTTCCCTGCGCTCTTGACCACTCGCTCGACGCCCTCCTCGTTGCTGCTCGTGTATACCGACGGTCGTTGCGACTCCATGAACGAAAACATCCGCTGGTACGTCCCCACTGATGACGAGCTGCAGCGAGAGGACTGGGAGTTAACCTTTAATTTTGCGAGAAGACTGGGAGGTAACCTTTTATTTCGTGATAAAATTAACTTGGTTGAAATAAGTAGCTGGAGTGAGAGGGCTGAAAGTTAACCTTTTATTTCGGGATAAAGTTAATTGGTTCACCACTGAAGACGAGCTGCAGCGAGAGCACTGGGAGTTAGCCTCTTATTTCGTGATAAAATTGACTTGGGTATTATTAGTAACCGGAGCGAGAGGACTAAGAGTTAATCTCGTGTGCTTGAGAAGCCCTCACCGACAAGAAGAGAAGACACTCATTGATAGGGACCGTCTCTAAGTGGTAAGGACTGTCACTAAATGATTAGGACAGCCACTTTGAGTCGGAGACTGTAACTTAATCATGGGAACACTGTCACTTAATCATTGGGACACTATCATTTAATCATTGGGACACCATTACTTGAAAACTGGGACCACCATTTAATTGGTAATTGGGGAAGGTTTGGAGGAGGTCTCAAAAACGCCTGGCTAGCTCGAGATAAACTCTGGTAAAAAACTTCCTGTTAAAGTGAAAGGAAAAACAACTTTCCATTTACATCTTTCACTTACGTATCTTGTTAATTTATTCGTAGGTAACGAATTTCATAAGTATTTAATATCAACAAAGAATGGAATCCAAATTTCTCATTTTTAACCTCTCATCTCACACTTGAATCAAGTTTGCTGAAGTTGAACATTTCCAGACATGTTTTATGAGGAATATACTAGCATCCATAAGGTGGAAATCAGAAATTAATTTTGCAGAAGAGGTAAATGTGAAGCATTGAACTATCGATTATTTTATAAGTTCGTATTGAACCAGACGGGTTTATTTGAAGTACGATATCTTCCTTACATAATGAGTAAAATTTTTATTAAACTGGAAATAATATTTCTTACTCTGAGGCCTGTGCCTGATGAGCGGCACAGTGCTGGCAACCCGAGAATGAGCGACTTAGTTTGTTCTATTGTGGACTGAATGGGTGACTTGGTTTGTTCTAATGTGGACTGAACGGGCGACTTAGCTCGTTCTAATGTGGACTAAATGGGCGACTTAGCTCGTTCTAATAAGGACTGGCAGGAGGAAATTCTGCGACCTCATTTATAGGGATCGCTACATTGCAACATTTCTAAAACCCAGCATACATATTTTAACACTTTTTAAGTCTCAACGCTGTAGGGAATAAACCACTGGTTTTCAAACTAAAGTGGAATACACATAACAGGTATCGTCAACATTTATATGAAACAACTGACGTTCGTTATTTGATGTCGCTAAGTCATTTTATGCAAGTTTCAAGCAAAACAATTTCTTCAATGTCTTCGCTCGGTACAAGAACTTCCATAGACTCCGCAGTTGAGACGCAGTCAAACTCACCTCCATTTATCAGCGCGCAAGTCAAGAAAAGTTGCGTCATCTTCGAATTTTAGTTCAAAACTTCTAAGTCGTCCAGTAACCCCACACAACGACGATATGGGGAGGAGGTGTTGGGAGGTGGGGAGGAGGTGTGGGGAGGTGGGGAGGAGGTGTGGGAGGTGGGGAGGA
>JACJUY010008247.1:18167-29431 GCA_014220935.1 Platorchestia sp. MABIK | reverse complement strand
CACTGAACTTCATTTTCACACATAAATACATTGGCAAAGGTCGGGCCCAAAGGCAGGCCCATAGCCACACCCTCCGTCGGCTTATAATATTTCGAATCAAACACAAAAAATAAATTGAGCACTGATAATTCTAAAAAAGTTTTGAAAAGCTCTCGGGAGAGGCCTATGATTTTTGTTGTAGAATTTAGGAACAGTTTTCGTAGATAAATAGCAATAGTCTCATGCAGGGGTATGTTAGTAAATAATGATTCTACATCAAAAGAAGCCATAAAAAACCGGTCTGCATCGACAAATTTCTTCAAATCTGAGACGAAAGTATAAGAGTTGCCCACAGTAAAATCATTGGTACAGAGAGGTGACAAAACAGGATCCATGAGTCATGAGGTCAGCGGAAGGAGGAGACTGATTGCTGGACTTCAAAGTCATCAGAATCAGCGATACACCGAGGCCTGAGCCTGCCACGCGTCATGGCAATGTGTGCTCACGAGCTCTGTGTGTCTCGATATTTCATGAAGAGATCTGAAATTTGTTTTATACACGAGAAGTGAATGTTGTTAAAACACGACAATTTTTCGCTATCGTTTAGGAAAATCAATGCGTTAATGAGTGTTTTTTATGGCTTTTCTAAAAAATTTGAAGCCCAGCAGCTGATAGTTGAATGATCTTACTCGCAGTGACGATATTTTCTTTGTAGAAATTCTTTTCGTTCAGCATAAAGATCTCATGGTTTTCAAAAAAGATAAATGTAAGCCTTCTTAGCGATATACCAACGTATTTTCAAAAATCATGGCACAAAAATTTTGATCTCGCCTCATTTCCGGAGAAATCTGTGGAAATCTTTACATTCCAAAAGTACGGAAGCATTCTTCATATTTTGAAGGAGCACAAAAACTCGAGATCGTCAATTACAGTTTTTGACACAAAATACGCGCACAATTTCTTGAGAGCACCAACTTTTCTCCTCAGGAGGCCTAAAAACTAGCCGCCTTTCTAGGCGCCAGAGAGGCTTTTTTTGCCGAGACTCAGAAGAGGCTTCGTTTAAAACGTTGCGCCATTGAAGCTCTCGAAGAAATACTCAGTAATGGCGTATTTCATCTCCAGACGAGAATTTTGAGCAGCGCTCCTGACGTAAGCCAAACGAAACCAATCTGGTCTCAGCGTGACAGCTTCGTCTCGACGACCTCCCCACTCAGCGCCCAGTGTCATACTGACGCCTCCGTGAGGGTTGATGACTTTGAGTTTCGGCAATCAGACGAATGTTCGTAAGCTGAGAAAGTAAATTTAAACCCTCAAGGAATGAAGAGGGAAATTGTTACATGTAAAGTTCGATGAAAAGTAGAGTTCGAAGAAGTAAAGTTCGAAGTTAAGTGTAACATGCAGATTAGGATGCCCCGTATTTGTATTAAAGATTTGGTTTCTATCTTACTACAGGGCTCCTTGTTTCTGATAAACAAAACAGAAGAATAATTTTAATGCTTTTGCGGCAGAAAATAATCAGATAGGTGCTATAAATAGGTGATATTAATTCAGGGAAGCGACTTAACTATTTTGTTCTTATTTAAAAAAAAAAGAAGTACCATTGGTTGTATTCTGATATTTCCAAATAGTTGAATATAAATCAGAGCGTATTCCTCTCCGTATACTTTTTAGCTTTGCCTAAAATGTCTTGTAAGCCTCCGTACGTTCGGCATTTAAATAGTTAGTTACATTCTCTGTACCTCGATATTTCATGAAGAGATCTGAAATTTGTTTGATACACGAGAAGTAAATGTTGTTAAAACACGAGAATTTTTCGCTATCGTTTGGGAAAATCAGTGCGTTAATAAGTGTTTTTTGACGGCTTATCTAAAAAGTTCCAGCCCAGCAGCTGATAATTGAATGATCTTACTTGCAGGGACGAGATATTTATTTTGGAATGCCATGCTCTGAAATTTGTCGTTTTTTCGCTGCCACGACTCTTGAGAAAAAAAGTCCTTCGACAGTTTGACAGCGACGTGAGCCGCTGGTGGCACACGAAGAGACTTTTCAAAATACTGCTGATCGACCAGTAGTCACAAACTGGATTATATAAATACTTAATCAAAGCTAAACCCAGTCTAACTTTTTCGCCACCTGCATGCATGTTTTTCGCCGCCTTAGCGATTAAATTACTTAAATCGCTTAGGCGGCGAAAAACATGCATGCAGGCGGCCAAAAAGTTAGACTGGGAATGAAGGCACGATCCACTTCTTGTTTGCTATTTTTAAAATTATTCGCTTCAATAGACCATTAAGTTAAAATATTGAACTTCAGTTTAACCCATCGCGGTCAACGAGATGAGATCATCAGTGCGGCCTCCAAATCTTGCCTATCTTTTTTTCTGTTTCCGTGACACTCAACACGTCACATGAATCTCTTTCTAGAAAAGTTAACAGTTCTTTTTGGTGATATTAATTAACTTTAATCGTTTCAAGTCCTTTGAAAAACATTACATGCCCCAAATATGTAAGCGTTATGGCTCGTTACAAATGTCTTCAGCTAGAATTTATCGTAAGTAATCTCAGGTATCGGTGAGTATATTTGAGAGCATGTTTCAATCGGGCGAAAGTCCTACTGCGAGCCGTACCAGCTCTTCTTGCCTCCTAAGATTTCCTGGAATCATTTAAGAGTTAAGAATTCCCTCCTTCCTCCGGGTTTCTTCGACATCCTTTGTTGCCACTTATCCGTTATTTGAGCAGCGTATCCTACAGCAGCAACACCTCAGGAGCCTCTCCACTTATCCATCATTTGAGCTGCGTATCCTACAGCAGCAACACCTCAGGAGCCTCTCCACTTATCCATCATTTGAGCTGCGTATCCTACAGCAGCAACACCTCAGGAGCCTCTCCACTTATCCATCACTTGAGCTGCGTATCCTACAGCAGCAACACCCCAGGAGTCTCTTCATTTGGACCGTCCCTCTCGTGCCCCTCACTCACGTCCCTCTCATGTATCTCCCGTCACCAGAAATCGCATTGACTTTCGGGACTAGTTTGCGCTGCGCAAACACTGCGAGCCGCGATGCGCCGCGCAAGCTGCCTAACTCCTCCGCCATGACAGATGACGTCGTTCCGCCGCTTGTGCCACACGCAGATTACGCGAGATCTCCCCCCGCTCTAGAGTTCTTCTTCTTCGTGAGGAGCTTTTTTTATTAGAGTTTAAGGTTTCTGACTGTTTTATTCTCAATGAAAATCTTTTCATTTAGTCGTGGTGCACAATGACTAATAATGCCCCTGTATATAATGTATACTAGGACTCTAATTGTTCGAGTAAACGTGAAAAAATGTTACATGTTTCTTTTTAAAAATGCGTTAAATATTTTGTTTGCATTGGCGTTGGATGCTGTAGCTCTGGTGAAGTCATCAAGGCGTGAGGCACGAGCGCATATTAAAAAGAAAGGCTTTCCAGTTCTTTCGCTCTCCTAGTCCAATTTTCGTTTGCACAAGCGAGACCAACTTTGATGCTGATGGTTTTGTACGTCAGCTCCTTAATCAGAGGAAACGTTGAAAATGTGAACTGTTTCTAGGTACAGGGTGGCGCATAAGTAACGCACCCTTATTTATTACCGCAATATACACTGGGTATCTGTAGACAGGAGACGACATGTAAATAAACTTTAAGAGTTCCTCTATCGTTTGCAATTAACCCTCGTTATACCTTTCATAGTTTATTTATTATTCATTTTTTAAAAGGGTGTGTTACTTATGCGCCACCCTGTGTATGGGTGATTAAACTGAACTGTCTCTCGTCTTCGAGTTAAGAACAGGGTGCAGCAGTCAATCCTGCAGTTTCTAAAAGGCTTTAAATTATAAACGGATCTATTTTACAAATTTTCACTGCTACTATCTTATTACGCATTACAAAGCATTCAAGAAACATAACCATAATTATCATTTTTTCAAATAACATTTGCAAGATGGCTTCGTAAATAGTAATTACTGTAACTATTTTTTCAATAACTATTTTCACATAAATGCACATGTTTACGAACAATTTCAAGAAGGGCCTGCTACTACAATCTTCCCAAAATCTTTGTAGACCTCACTTCCTTGAATTGATCTCAGCAAATTATCTGGAAAAATCGTCGCAAATCCCTTGTTCAGCTTATGTTGAAAAGAATGAAACTGTCACAAGCCCGTTCTGAAATTAATAAAAGTCCTCTCAGCCCTAGGATTCAGGACAAGGGTGGACAAAAGAATAAACTCCTACGTACGATAGAGCAAAACTTCTGAACTGGCATAAATTGATCTCTCCTGTAGTGATAACTTCATCCTAGTTTATTTTTCGTTTATTATTCATAAGCAGAGCTTCATTACGATCACTCAAGAGACATATTTTCGCAAAAGAAAAACTCCCTCTTACCTATATAGGCTATAACAATAAATTCAGTCTAATGTTTGTATACGTTGACCAAATAAATACAAACTTATTACGCCTCCAACCGCCGAAACTTCACACCGGCGTGACACTGAGGCACATGACGAGCGTATCCATGACACGAGCTTTACTTCTGCCCTGGAACAAAAATATTTCAATCTCGGGTATTATTAGGATGGACATTGGTGCCCGCATCTGAAGGATTAATGAAGGAAAATCCGTGAGGCAACGAAGTCAGGCTACAATTTACAGTGACCCTCTAGGTAATTTTACCCGTGGTCATAAATTCTTTTCGCGGGTATGACAGACGTCTTCATCACAAACATCAGAGAGGAATGCTATTTAATGCAGCCGAGGGGTTCGAAACACTTCACCGAATGCCGTTATTTTCAGGTTGATGCGTATATTAGTGAAAACATGAGTTTATTTATCTGTTCCTAGTGAGGCATGCGTGCATATTATTTGCCACAATAAAAATATAAAATAGACGCTGTAAAATAATCAGCATATTTTTTCCTCATGAACATGATCAATGAATAAAAAACTAGAGAAGCAAAACGGATTTTTTATCTCACTAGTGATTCACGCTTGCTTTCAGCAGCGGCAGCGCCTGCAGTTGGCGAGCCCTAATTTAGCGAGAATGTACGCTAAAATCGCGCCGTATATTCTGCTCTCCATAGAGGCCGGCACCTCGTGAGCGTCAGAGCCAGGCTCCCTTCAAACTAACTCTCTCTGAACATAAAAATTTGCATAACATATTCTTCTCGAGGCGGCGAGCAAAAAAAAAGCGAGCTTCAAATTACTTTACCGTGTTGCGATGCAAACTTTCTTGCCAAACGAAAAGACAGTGACGATAATACAATGGCTTCTGTGTTTTGTTTTCTGTGATAAAGATGTCCTGACACGGGGGGTGCTGTGAGATTACAGAGCTTCTTGTCCAGGCAAGATGACCGCAGAAGAAATAACTTTCGCACTTTACGTTTCTGCGGTCTAGCCCATGAAGTGTTGTGTTCCAACAGGGCTTTATTTTCACTAGTACTTTAGGTATCATTTTCCACCATTTGAATTGCCAAAATGATGCTTATTGCTTAATCCTTTCCAGGAATTGCCCAAATTGATGCATAATGCTGAATTCTTTTCAGGAATTACATAGCTGGAAATGCTGCTTTTTGCTGAATCCTTTCTAGGAATTCCCAAAAATGCTGCTCATTGCTGATTCCTTTCCAAGAGTTGCTAATGATCCTTATTGCGGAATCCTTCCCAATAATTTAATTCCTTAAAATGGTGCTTATTGCTGAATACCTTCCTCGAATTGAATTGTTTAAAATATTGCTCATTGTTGAACGGAGTCGAAAAATGCTTGTGTTTTACTTATATTTTCCATAGCAAAGAAAATAATTTCGTGAGAAGCTAGAAACAAATACTTCCCTGTGTTCAGATCCAGTAAACGACGTCGATAACATCCAAAACCTTTTTTTAAATTTGGTCTACTTTTATTTCCGATTAAACTGAGACCAAAAGAGAATCACTTTTCTCAGTGTGTGGGTTATAAATACACAGATGTTTCATTTTCATGCACCGGCTCTTCTACATTCATGAGAGAAGAAGTGGTAGTAAGAAACTCTTATAGTGCTTCAGAGCAGTTTTATATTATACCCCAAATGTGACACGATCGAGAGCACGAATAAAGGGTGCGGCAGTCAATCCTGCATTTTTGAAAAACCTGTGAAACCTTAAAATGCAGGGTTGACTGCCGCACACGCCTCAAAGCTTACGCTCATCAATTTCCTAGCTAATTTTACCGCTCGTCTGTGGTCCCAAGTCGTTTCTAAATATATCGAATTTCGACCAATTTCTTGAGCCTTTTTCAAATAATTTTTTCAGTTTTTTAACAGTAGTCTTTTTCTTTTACAAACATCGGTGAACATAAAGAACACCGTGTGGATTTATTTATTCTCAAATAAACCGAGTTCAAGTATAATTTCACTCGAATCGATTGCATAAAAAAATAGAAATTACTTATTTCGATTTTTTTCACCGTTTTTGTTGATTTCTAACATAAATTTCTGCCCGCATGGAAGCCTGCTGTTCGTTGAGCACAAATGCGAGGTGCTCCAATGTTGTCATTCAATTTCGAGCTCACTTTTTTACGAAAATATCTTCCTTCAAAAAAATTATCAAAGGAATTATAGTCGCAGTGGGAGGCTTCAATCGGAACTTAGGAAAATGATTTGTGTTATCATTGTCATTAATATTATAGTTTATTATTTTATCATTGTTATTAATATAATAGTCTATTATTTTATCACTGTTATTGATAATATGGTTTGATATATTGTTATTGTTATCAATATCAGGGTTTGCCCTTTTGTTATAATTATCACTATCATGGTTTGTAATTTTATTATCATCATCATTATCATGGTTTAGCTGTAGCGACTTCGTAATTCATAACCGTCAAAGCTGTTGCTCATGAATTTAGTCGTTTTACAAAAAATCAATTTTTGTGTCTGTACGCATTTAACAAATGTTACAAAGTCTAAACCATGTAGAAAAAAAATCTGAAAATCACTTTAAATGCGCACATGGTAACATAATACTTGAAACATTTATTTATGAACGAAAAAATATCTTTCACTTCGTAATTAATCGACACAATTTTCGAAATTAAAACATAATTTCAAGACTTGACAAGCGCAAACCAAGCAGAATACTAATGAATCTTACAGCTCAAAACTAACCTTCATTTCAGGATGCACATGAAACAAGTTTGGCAACATCAAATCCTTCTCCAAAGCTTTTAATTTTTATCGAAACACAGGCATTTTAAACACGGAGAAGACGATGGCTTTTTAATCGGAATGTATTTAATTTTAGGCTTGGCTGAAACTAATGCTCAAGTTTCATTTTAATGGGCCATTAAACAGAATGTAAATGTGGCGTGATGAACTGAGCCGAATTATTGCTTCACGAATCTGTGCGAATTTTTACAGTGAACGAAAGTTCCATGTTAGGCCGCCGTCACACGGAGACCAAATGGTAACGTTTCGTCATAATCATCTACAGTCAGCGGCGCTACTCGGTCTGTCTAGCGCCACGAAACCGTCAGATTTCAGCCTCAGTTTGGGACCAGTTTGGTAAAACTTAGGCTGAAATCTGACGGCAGCCAAAGAAAGCTTCACTTCATAAGGCTTGAAAACTTCTCTAAATTATACGATATGGGCGTAATTTGTCCTAGATGTTGAAATAGGCGTATATGTGATTAGTAGATATACGAGTGGTATAATTTATTCACTTTTCAAGATATTAGGGGGTGGTGTAGAAAGCTCATGAAATGAATACGATTTGATGAGCTACAGAGTAGATTTTTAAATTTAAGCTTCCGTTTCAAGCAATATTTCGGTTTAAGCATTCAACGCAGAGAATGTTCGTTTGGGTTTTTCATCATTGTATTTAGTGAAAATTAAAGCTAGAAAGTATTTTGAGTTCGTTCATTCATGTGATAGAGTTGCGCGCATTTCGAGGGTTGGGTTCTAATATAAAAGATTAATACATTGAATTTACACAAAAAAGGCGGCTGATAAGCAAGACTGTAGACCCGCACATTTAAAAGTATTTTTTAGGAATTTCCAAACAGAAGTAAACTTTGAGTTTTCTTACAAAAGTTTGAAAGAAAATACGCAAACATCAGTTAAACAGCCACAGCAACTGGCTCTGTTCAACACGCCTAAACAAACTGAAATAAATTTAGATTTCTCCCCGAAAATTCTGAATGAGAATACGCAAAGGCCAGTAAAACAGCCACATCAACTGGTTAGGTCTAACACGCCTTGACAAACTGAAATAAACTTTGATTCCCCTACAAAAGCTTTATAGAAAATACACAAACGTCATTTGAACAGCTACGACAACTAGTTTTATCTAACACGCCTTATCAAACTGGAATAAACTTTGGGTTCTCTTGCAGAATTCTGAAAGAAACTACGCAAAAGTCGGTTAAACAGTCACGACAACTGGCTCTATCTAACACGCATTACCAAACTGAAGCAAACTTTGAGTTCTCCTAACAAAACTTTAAAAAAATACCCGAAAGTCTGTTAAACAGCCACAGCAACTGGCTCTATCTAACACGCCACTCCAAACAAATGACTCACTCCTGACGATCACAACAGCGACAGTTTAAGTTGCGCAAAGAGGCAATATGGAGGGCACATCACCCAGGTCTTTGCTCCCGCAGTTTGGCATTCGAGAGCTCGCTTCTGAGGTCCAGAAGTGGCAATTGGGGCGAGATCGAGGCTTAATTCAGGAGGTCCCTGTGTTCTATTGTCGGGTGCTCCAGCGGCTCGAGCGCCCTTCACGAAGAAAGGCGCTTTTTCGAGGCACCCGAGAGAGAAAAGCGTCAGGCAAAATTGAGAAAGGCTTTCATAAAGACGCGTCAGGAATACTTTGCTGCGCCTGCCTTTGAGAGCTTCTGATACTAGCGAGGGATGGCTCAAAGTCGACTGTCTCGTGCGGGTCGGCGGCAGCAGCTGAAATGTGGAGCTCGCAAATGCAGGATGAACGTACGGCGAGAGAGTGCTGTAGCTCTGCAGTAGCTATGCAGCATCTTTGCAGTATCATTACAGCATCATTGAAGTATTTTTTCAGCATCTTTTCGTTGTCTTTGCAGCTTTTTGCTTCATCTTTGCAGTATCTTTGCAGCATTTTTGCAGTATCTTTGCAGCATCTTTGTAGCTTGTAGTATCTTTGCAGCATCTTGGCAGCATCTTTGCGACATTTTTGTAGCATCTTTGAGCACTCTTGCATCATCTTCGCTACGATTGTTAAAAGAATTATCACACAATTTTGTAGTGCCTTTTCAATGCTGGAAGTTTGCGTGAACAAGTTCTAAAAGTTTGTTTGAATGGTTTGCCTGAACTGTAAAATAGCTATAAACGTCGGATTTTTCATAGCTCTTGGAAAGATATTCGTGTTCGTGTGTCTTTCTGTGTACGGAAAATGTATTTTGGAAAAAAAATCGTGTGCTATACTTAAACTTGTTTTAGTTTTTTCAAGTTTGTTGGCCAAGTTTGCCCAAAATTTTGCAGTCTTTCAATTTTGAAGATTTTGATGATGCATTCGTCCTCACAGTTTCGCGCACAATCAAACACTGGAAACCTAAAACAAATATTTTTTGAGCAAATTTTACGCATGAAAAATTGAATTAGGTATTCATTACACGGAAGCAACTATTTTTCCGTCAAAAACTCTCATCTGGTGGGTCAGAAATATTTGAAAAAGTCCATTTTGAGAAGAAGTTCATGTCTGCTGAAAAGTGGCGTTAGTCGCCATAAAAGTAATTTAATCTATGTTATTATAATTTTTTTTAAATAGAGTGTTGCTCCCATCAGCAACAATCAAAGTTTTTATTACCTAAAACGATGTGTGCGTCACGCAATTACAAGTGATCCATGACAGTTTTTAGTCGTGTATAGCAAGTTAGGCACAAAGAACTGTAGGCACCTCATCGTTAGCCAGACGGTTTTTGAAGATATTTTGCAACGTTCAGTGTGATGACTAAATTGCACATATGTTAATAACTTTATCTTCCCCAGGACATAATGACAGAGCGTTAAATCCCGGTCAAGAAAGTACCCCCTTTGATTCCGTATCTGGGTGGTACTCAGCTAAGAATCGTTGCCTCATTGGTACAGATCGCCGCCTCATCTTCGCAGATCAGCGCAGTACAAGGCCCTCGCAGAGCAGGTCAGCGCAGTAACGTCTGTTTAAGAGCCGGTCGCAACAAATAAATCAATAGCTGCCCTGTAGCTGCGGAGAACTCCGCTGTTTCACTCGGGAAATTGGCGCTGAGGGCAAATAATGCAGTCGAGTCGACACTTTTGCACTACAGCTGCGCAGCGCCGTCGCTGCCAGCCGCGTGAATGCAGCGCAGATTTACGTTATCCTGCCGCAATCACGGCTACGATTGTTAATATGATACTTAGCCACAGCAGGTAGCTCTTCTGGTGTTGAAGAAAACGGAGAAAGCGAGTGGGATGGGTTTTAAGGAAATTCTCTCATTCACCTCTTCTTTCTCTCATTCAAACTCTTCTGTCATAGCTTAAGAATAGGTCGTAAGTGCGCAATTAATAAATATGTTTTCTTTTGATACACTTGTAAAATTTTGAAAACTCATTAGTGTTTGTAAGTAAATGAAAAAACCATGCGATATACACATAAATATTTTCAACTCGCCAATATGTTCTTTAAAAAACCTACAATGTTCACCGAAGCTGTCTTGTTTATTAACCTGGCAAACGGAGGGCAAAATAGACCCGGCGGCCGTAAGAACTGTCGCTACAAGTAGCAGAAAGAACTTCCGACGAGTGCAGTACGAAGGAGAGCAACTGTCCTGAGCAAGAAACACTGCAGCTGCGTGCGGCAGGAAGTACTTCAACTTCCTCAGGAAAGACTGCAGCTGCGTGCAGAAGAAAAAAACAACAGCTGCGTGCAGCAGGAAAGACTACATCTGCGAGCAGCAGGAAATAACGCACCTGCGTGCAGCAGGAAATAATGCAGCTGCGTGCAGCAGGAAATAACGCAGCTACGTGTAGCAGAAAAGACCGCATCTGCGTACAGCAGGAAGGACCGCATCTGCGTGCAGCAGCAATTCGGCAGCGCGATGGGCGAGGCAGGCGAAGGGAGCTCCGCTGCCTAAACGATCGGCTTTAATTGTGGGGCCCTGCCTCCTGGGCTATGTGGGGCTCTGCCTCCTGGGCTGTGTGGGGCCCCGCCTCCTGGGCTATGTGGGGCCTGCCTCCTGGGCTGTGTGGGGCCATGCCTCCTGGGCTGCGTGGGGCCCTGCCTCCTGGGCTATGTGGGGCCCTGCC
>JACJUY010008247.1:0-18095 GCA_014220935.1 Platorchestia sp. MABIK | reverse complement strand
TGGGGCCCTGCCTCCTGGGCTGTGTGGGGCCTGCTTCCTGGGCAGTGTGGGGTCTGCTTCCTGGACTGTGTGGGGCCTGCCTCCTGAGCTGTGTGGGGCTCTGCCTCCTGGGCTGTGCGGGGCCCTGCCTCCTGGGCTGTGTGGGGCCCTGCCTCCTGGGCTGTGTGGGGCCCTGCCTCCTGGGCTGTGTGGGGCCCTGCCTCCTGGGTTGAGTGGGGCCTGCTTCCTGAGCTCTGTGGTGGCTTGGCTGTATGAGGCTTTTTTTCAACTGAACCTCTGATTACCGTGGTAAATTTTATCATTGTTAGTACTCCAAGAATTTTATCCCATTGGTAATCTTTCTGAAACAATTGAACAGTGTTTAAATATATTCAATTGGTCTTCACTCTAATGTTATCTGAAGTAAATTTTTTTTCGACTGAGCTCGTAGTTTACTGCTGAAATACTTTTTTCAAAACTGGTCGCCCTGTTAATTCTTTTCTAACAAATGAAAGCAGTTGTTTGTTTTTTCACGCGCTATTTTCTCTATTAACCTTTAATGAAGTGTGCGAGGCTTTAAATTGAGTTCGAAATTCTGTAAGTTTGGGCCAAGGCGTCTCTAGATGGCGGAGTCCGAAACCCAATCGACCAAACAGTCGGTCGCGGTCCGGTCGTTCTGGAGACACATGGACTCTGCGATCCCCTCTTCATTGGGCGGCCTAGAACAAAGGCTGGACGGCCTAAAACAAAGGCTTCGACCAGGCTTCGAGCTGTGATTGCCTTCGTGTATTGTGGTACATCCTCCGCTACTGCATTGAGAGCCGCAACAACAGCTCGAGTTGCTTCTTAAATATGGCGAGCGTGATGTGTTAAACTGAAGTTCGATGTTCGACTCAAATGTAAGTGCAGTTGTAGTGAGCAATTTGAAATGGCAAACTTTTACTGGATCTTGCCTTCATTTCGCCTTGCGCAAGTATTTGTAGAAATTGAGTTAGTGACTATTGGTCGGTCAGCAGTATTATGCAAATTGCCTCCGTGTACACCTGTGGCGCACGTTGCAGTCAAAGTGTTAAATATGACGACCGGGATGGGTTAAACTTACGTTCGACATTCAACTCAAATTTAAAGCCAATTATATGTTGTGAGCAATTTAAAATAGCAAACTCTAACTGGACCGTGCATTCATTGGGCTTTGTTTAAGTTTTTATGGAAATTGAGTTTGTCGGTCGATTGGTCAGCAGCATTCTGGAAATTACTTTCGTGTAAACCTGCGGCTCACTCATCACCAACTTAAAAAATATGGCGACGTCTAGGGAACTGATGGAGGATTCAGTGTGACTCCACTTCAAAATTGACAAATGAATTATGAATTATGATTGAATTATGATTGAATTCCGCCTCCTAACTGCGCGAATTGACTTCGCCCATGTGGATGGCGTTGTATTGAAAATGATGATCCTTCCCATGTATACTCCTGGCAGTGAGAATAACTGAACTTTATTCATTGAACATTTTGAACTTCCCCACGCACTACAGAAACACAGCAAATGCACCGCGCTAAATCACGCTCGAGTTTCCAGCACCATCGAGACTCCAATTTCCTTGTAGGGAAATTTTTTTCAAATGCCAAAACATCAATAAAAACAAGCCCTGCTGGGTGACAATATTGAAGGAAGAACTTAGTGATCGTCGATCAGTTTTTCGTATTGGCAGATTGTCAGTATTTTTACATCGATGCTAATGTGCTCCTGAAGAGATGCCAACGTGTTCGTCACTTCGTATGAAAGTGTGACTTATCACATCATAGTTATGAGCTGTGTGGAATAAGTTTTGTTTTTAAATGTGTTTTTAAGGAGCAGTTAGCAGCATGTGCAATAACCTGCTTCCTTTGATTTTCAGCTGGTGATGAGTCCGATGTTCTATGGATAATCTAAATTACTTGCCAATTTAGATTATTCCTTTAATTGTAAAATTTAGTTATAGGTTACTTTCAGAACGTTATTTGCTTCATTAAAACTATACGCGTGTGTTTTTCAAGTTTCAAAAGTTTCTCTCAAACGATTTGAAAATCCAATGAAGGACTAAAAACTTTCGCTCAGCCACGCTGCATGATTTTTGCAAACCATTTCTTTCACATCTGCAGAGTTTTCTGCGCCTCAGATTGGAAGCAGGAAAGTTTGAAAGTAAAGCATATTCCAATCTAACTTCTCCACTTTGGACCAAATAGAAAATATCAATACAGAAATGTTTCGGGAGAGTTGCAAGCTTCACCAGCGCTCCCCCAAAGCCTGCGTCCAGACAAGGAAATCTTCCTTAATTGAATTTTTCCTTCAGTTTGTGTCTCCGGTCATCAAACCATCCCTCCTCGGCGAATTGGTTTCAAATTAAATGCCGTATCTTTTCTTCGACAAATTCCCTAAATTCCAGCCTAGTCACCAACCGGAAGCAAGCGTTCCAGTTGGAATGAAGTCTTTCGCTGGGAATCCGATTAGGCGGAGAAGGATCGAGTTGGCGGCCACCTCGCGCTGGAAAGCAACTGTCGGACCGTGTAACTTTAAAGGCTATTACACTTATCGCTCCGACGGGCCGCTCGCCTTTTCTTTTTCTTCGATTTTACGCTCAGTCGATTGCTCGGCCCGCCTGATATTGAACTGTTGAGGCGAGTGTCTACACTTGAATCATCCTTCTGATAACTGTTTTTAAAAGGGTTCTTGTTAAGCTATTCATGTCCGTGGCTGAATCATCGTTCTGATAAAAGAGTTTTTAAAGAGAGCTGTACTCGAATGTACTGAATTCGTGAAGTTGTTTATACCCTTGGTTGAACCATTGTTCTGATAACAGAGTTAATGAGTATGTAAAATTGTTTGGAAACATATTTTAGCGGACGATTAATATCTTTAATGGAAGTAAAAAGATCAGACATGATTCGTTCAATAAAAAATAAATGTCAGTTTTTATGGGACCAAACACATAGTGTTAGCATTCTTTAGTACTACGGAATCCGATAATCGACGAAGCGAGGAAAATGTTAAAGAGGGTTGATCAATGAAATGAAGAAACAATGACGATTTCTCAGCCTCATATAGTCTCGGTATGAGACCCGTATCCAGGATATGAAATCATGCACAAAACTGGTTGAATGTTCACGCGGGATGAAAATCTCACCCAAGAAGTCGAACAAACGTTCAAAACCTAAACAACCATTTGAATTTTTCCTAAACTTTTGATTGATTAACAAATATTTGAACATTTTTAGAACTGCAAACAACCTGGCCAAGATCCTCAATATTTCTCTATCAAATGCTGAATGTGCAACACAAAGGATGTAACTGACTCATTTAATTTACTAATACAAGGAAAGCAATGAACGCTGAAAAGCTGTGTTTCATTTGAAAGAATTACATTTTCATGGCTTATCATCACTATATTCTGAATGTAATGTTTAAATGACTGACACGGCTGTTTTGATAAATTAGGGCTCTTCATTCACGATTTGGTAACATCCCTTAGCCTCCTCGTTCTCCAGATTTGTCCCCATTCGACTTCTTCTCGTAGGGCTACCTTAAGGCACGAGTTTATGTAACAAATCCAATCAATTTAAATGAGCTCAAAAACAGCATTTATGATGAAATAGCTCAACTCTCGCCTGGTACACTAAGGAGCGCTGTGGAGACGACGAAGAAAATATCCGTAATTAATTAAAATAGACTTGGCAGTTATTTAAACGATATCAAATTCAAAACATGATGTTTACAAGCCATGAAAATGTCATTCTATCAAATGAAACAAGTTTCAATTTCCTAGCGTTCATAGTTCTTCTTTTATTAGCAAATTAAAAGGGTCAGTTACTTTTGGCCCACCCTGTACAAACAAATAAATACACGACGGTTCTAATCACGTGGTCCTGTTGAAATTGAAACTCTAACTACACCGGAGGTCGTACGTCAAGTTAAAATGATTTTTTTTTCAGATCCACTCCGATTTTCTAAGCTACAGAACTATTAAACATCCTAAAATTTTCAGGTCTATGAATCTTAAGCCTCAGAATTCCTATTCGCTAAGTCCTATATGTCCGTTAAAGGTTCTGACCCCTCAACTTCAAACTCGGTGATTTCCTATTCCTTGATGATCTGGGTCCCTTCAACTCTTCATGGGGGGATTGTTGACCTTTACAATCTGAAGGTTCTTGATTCATTGAATCCTTCACCATCGATCCTGTAGCAATCTGGAATACCGATCCTGCAACTATTTAACCCTACACTATCTATCCAGCAAAATTGAGCTCTATACCATCGATTCAGAGCTCATTGAACCCGAAAAAGTTTATCTATACTCACATTGAACCCTACACCATAGCGCTTGCGGATAATTGAACCCTTCATGCCCCAGATACCGAAGAGCATTGAACCCTATACATCTAAAGCATAGAACCCTACACCATTGAAATTAAAGATAACAGAATCCTACACCATAGAGCTTGAGGATAACAGAACCCTAAACACCCCATGAAGCACTGAACCCTACACGCCCCAAATGATATGAAGCAGCGAACCCCACACCTGCCGCTGCCAACACGGGAGACGGAGCAACAGCTCCAGCGATGCCTGCTGAGGCGGAAGATGATAAGCCTTGCGCCTCCCTGTGGGGAGCTGGTGAGGGGCAGGGCGGTCGTGTGGGGGCGGCCACAGCTCTGTGTCTAGCGGTAGAGGGTCCTTATTTAGGCCTTAATTCAGGACCCTATTCTGTCCCTGTATTCGACTGATTTCTCCATGATCCTTTTCTCTATTCAGGGTCCTATTCTATCCGTTTATTTGGGTTCTTATTCTATCTTTTTATTCGGCCCTTTTTAAGGGTTCTATTCTGTCCGTTTATTCAATCCTTCTTCAGGGTCCTCTTCTATCAATTTATTCCACCCTTATTCGGGTGGAATAGGGATCTTAGTCTATTCAGGATCCTAGTCTATTACTTCATTTGACCCTAGTCAGAGTCCTCTTCTATCAATTTAATCGACCTTTATTCAAGGCCCTTGTTTTGGCCTTTATTCAGGGTCCTACTACCCCTTTAAGATACCCCTAACCAGGGTACAGTTCTACATATTCGTTCATTGGATATATGCTGGGGGTCTTCACTTGGGTACTTTTTAACCCCTTGATTAAGTCCACACGCAGCTCCTTATTTGGGTTTCTTGTCGATCTCTCTATGGAGTTTAGAATCGATCTCTTCGTTTGAACCCTCATTTGACTTCTTTGTTGACCCATTTGTGTGTTTTTCTATTATTCGCTCCTCATTTGTGTTCGTTTTGGGTCTTTTTAGAACTTTATAATAACAACATCATTTTTAGCCTTCGTTTAGTTGAATTCGGCCCTTATTCGTGCCTTTATTCGTGCCTTCGTTCGTGTTCCTATTCATGCCCATATTCGTGCCCTTATTCGTGCCTTTGTTCGTGCCCTTTTCGTGCCTTTGTTTGTGCCCTTGTTCATGCTCTTACTCGTACCTTTATTCGTGCCCTTATTCATGCCATTATTCGTGTGGAGTCCCCTTCACCTGTGGCTTGCAAGTATTGCTCAGGGTAAATGCTATGAATTCAAAAACCGTGAAGTGCTACTGTGCCCAATGTGAATTAGTTTCCGATTTTCAGAAATAAGCGAAGTTTTCACTTTTCTCGTGCTCTTAAAGTGATTTTAAAAAGGATGATTTAAGCACCGTAAGGTTGAAAAATCTAAACAGATTGAAGAAAATGTGGGCGTTGAGAAGTAATTTGCAGTCGGGATTGCGTCTTTGAAATCGGTATGAACTTGTGAACCGAAAACTAGTCCAACTGACGGAATGTTTCGTTCCTGAGGAAAACTTTTTTGCAGTCAATGTGCATATGATATTTTCTATACCTGCAAAATCTCGAAATTTTTATCATTCCAGGCATCTTGAAACTTTTCATTTTTAATAGGAAAAGGGAAGAAGGTTACACTAAAATCCAGAATGAAACTTCTTTCTCATATCATGCAATAAAAAAATTAATTCTTTACATTTCGTTTAGTGAATTAGAAGTTAAAATCAAAGTGAAACGACATCAATTACATCATAATTTCTATCACCAATTATATCTTCATTTCTATCATAAATTACATTATCATTTCTATCCGTAATGTTACAAACATTTCTATCATCAAATATATTATCATTTATATCAACAATTATTGGTATCATTTCTATCATCAATTATTGTCACCATTACTGCATCAATTGCATCATCATTAGCGTAAGGAAACGTACCTTAGTAACTTAGCAATGTCAACTCTCTTGATGTTTTCAATAATACCACATGAAATTAAGGTTAAGAAACACAATATCAGAAGAATGGTGAACTATTTAATGAACGTCTTGGTAAATTTCCTACAAGTTACGATATTTAGATCAAAAACCTATAGACTATATATCCAGACTGTATAATGCTTCATGACATCCCTCCTGCATGACTTTCTCATACAAGCTTTCTACACACACTCCAGTCAGAGACAGGTATCTTTCATGTGTGAGTTAATGCGAAAGGTTTTCACACAATCTTGAATCAAAGACAGGTGTTTTTTCTGTGTGAGTTAATACGAAAGGTTTCTTCATAATCTTACATCAAAAACAGGTATCCCTGCTGTGTGAGTTAATCCGAAAGATTTTTACACGCTCTAAAGCCACAGATCTCGTCTGTGTGAATCAATAACACAGTTTCTACACGCGATAAAGTCAGAGATCCCTGCCGTGCGACTTAATGCGAGAGCTTTCTACACACCCTAAAGTCAGAGACAAAATACGATCAATTGAGAATAGAATGGACGACTGCATCGCGCCTTGTGCGTTGCGAGCGCTAACTGGAGCAGCGCATGCGTGTTGCCCGTGCGACCTTTCCAGCGCGACTGACCTGCGGCCTTTGATCTCAAACAACCGCACCCAGATTTGGGGGGCGTGGCCGGGTGAAAGGGGGGGGGCTGAGTGGGGGTGCGCATGTGCCGGGGGGCTTATCCTGCCCTGCCCAGTTTGGACTGCGCAATTCAAGCGCTTCAGTCTCGTGGGTAATTTTAAACCATAAATGTTGAAGGGTAATTTTAGATGGCTCAAAATTACTCATGGGCAATTTTAAAACGTTTATGTTGAAGGGCAACGTCTCATGTGTTAATTCAAAACGTTTATGTGGAAGGTGAATGTTTCGGGGGCAATATTGAAACATTTGTATTGAAGATGAGCGTCTCTTGGGTTATTTTAATATAATTATGTTGCAAGTGAACCTTTCATGTGTAATTTTAGAATATTAATGTTAAAGGTGAACGTCTCATGGGTAATATCAATCATACATTGCAGAGTTCAGCACACCAGACAGTACCCTACACCCTACACACCAAATACCCCCGTATATGCCGCACTAAATACCCCTTAGACAATCTTTACACCACATACATATGGTAAACAGGGACCTAGGCATTCTACACACCAGATACTACCGTAAATGTCACTCTAAGTACATCTTAGGCGTCCTGTAGACCAGAGTGACCCAGATACTAGGTACTCTATAGCAGGGGTTCTCAAAGAGGGGGTCCGTGGCACTTTGAGGGGTCCGCAAAATGAAACAAATTTAACAGTGGATGCAGTTAAGGTAATTATTTACAGCTTTCCATGACTGCTGACATTATGAAACAGTGCGTAAAATGAATATATACATACATTCCTGAGGGGAACGCATGTGAGGGGGTCCTCAGCTTATTTTTTTGTAATAAAAGTGGTCCTTGGTTGAAAAAAGTTTGAGAAACCCCTGCTCTAGCGCACTCTAGGTACTCTACACACCAGATACTGCCGTAAATGCCTCCTGCATACCGAAGACACCCCGCAAATGGTGACCTATAGACACCACCACACACCTCTACAGATGCTGACATTGTCACCAATTTTGGCGGACGTAATGGAGGCATCGGCGATGGTGCAAGCCTGCATCACCGCTCGAGTGGCGACTTGGGGAGAGGAATTTGAAGTGCTAACCTTTGCCTGATTACAGCCTTCATCGCATTAAATGCGGCAGTAAATTCGCCGTAAAACTCTCCACAAGTTCCTTAAGAAATGATGCCCTTTTATGTCGCATTCGATGCTACTGAACCGCCTCCAATTAGAGAAAACACTTTCAAGCGAACACGCTTAAAGATTGGTCGATATTTCTAGGCATCAACTTGGAAGATTACATTTGTTGCAAATTTTACGTGAGATATTCCTTTTTGTGAAGTAAGAGTGTATTACTTGAAATTTTTGCACATCTGTTGTATATTGGGTGCTGCTTTAGCGTGAGGTCTACCGGTCTACCACACTATAGCGTGAGATCTACCTCTGGCTAGTACTATAGCCTGGGTTAGGTTAGGTTTGGTTACTAATGGATAGAACTTATTTCTATACACTTAATTTAGCGATAAACCCTTGATTTGTACATCTCAAACCGCAAATGGATAGGCGATACATGGCGGTAGACCTCACGCTATAGTAGCACCCTTTGAGATAGGTCGATTTATTGCCAGTTCTAGGTGTCAGCTTGGAAGATTTCATTTATTGCAAATTTTCAGTGAAATATTTCTTTTTGTAATGTAGAAGTGTGTTGTTTGAAATTCCTATTCATTTGATAACCCGAAATAAAATTCATTGCCGCTGAGTTCGTGTTCATTGAAAGCAATTAGAAAGAAATTGTATAAATCTTGGTGTGTTCAAGAAATTCGTTCTTGGAACTTTTCTCAAGAAATTTATTCCAGAAACTCTTCCCCAGAAGTTAGTAATTCTTTCAGAATTGAACAGAAATATTTTTTTTTCAAGACCTCCTTGCCGTTTTATGCAGAAAAATGGCAAATTAAAATGCTTCAAAGTATTCGTCGGTGACGTTACACCCTGCTAATTTTGATAATTATTTGAGGCAAGTAATTATTTTTCACAAAGCCATTCACGTGGAAGATCTTTTCACTGTAAATCGTGCGTCCTGATGCAAGGATAATAATGGCATTGGTTCACTTGTTGCACTAAACAGGGTTTAAATACCAAAATTATAGGTACTGCAGAGAATATTCAAGTTCTTACACATACCTGAACCACATACCTGCACCACATACCTGAACAACAGACAGCATCACCACCGAGAGCATCACCACAGAGAGCATCACCACAGAGAGCATCACCACCGAGAGCATCACCACAGAGAGCATCACCACCTTCAGCATCACCACCTAATGAGGCTTCCGCATCACCGCTGCCCGGCAACGCCCTTCCATGACTTGCCGATGTCGTCAGCAAACATTCTCTGCTGACCTCCGATGCTGACGCTCGCCCCTAGCTGACCACACGCGTGTCAGGCAGCAGTGTCAGGCAGCAGTGTCAGGCAGCAGTGTCAGGCAGCAGTGTCAGGCAGCAGTGTCAGGCAGGTATCTGAAGGCTAACAGTCTTACTGGTTTGAAAATTTTGAGTTCTGTGACTGCTCATAAAGCAATCATGAAGATTTTTCCCCCGTCTTGAACTTTTAATAAGAATTCAATATCTAAATAAACATGAAGCACCTGTTATCATGCGGTACCAAGCGTCGCTTTTTAAAAATCGACTTCAAAGTTTTGCGACATTGAAACCCGTGTATCTCAGCAACTTCTAGAGGTAGACGACCATTTTGCAACAATCGGTCATTACCTAGGACTTACTCTCCAGGCAGAGAAAAGTTTATGGAGGACAGAGCTAAATGTAACTTATTTTTGCTATACGTATAAGGCACTTTGTATCTTATAATTCTAAAGGCTTCACAAATAGTTGATCACTAAATTTAGATCTACGCTAATAAAAATGAGTGGAGCCTTGGCACACCAGAAGTAACGGACGATATACGTCGATTATTTTAGAATTCCTGTAGTTGTTCTACACGCACAGTGAACAACATTTCAAATTTGTAAATAAGCTCATGCAGCGATGATAACCATTTCAAATACACGTAAAGTAGGAAGAGCTACAAAATTTATCTCGCGACCATCGAGAAAAAGTCCCAAGTCAAAAAAAAGGAAACTACCTTCTGCTATAAAGTTCCAAATATCGAGAATATGATCAATTTGAGCCAGTCCCTCGGAAGACGAGGGCTCTTTGAAATGCAGAAGGCGTGCGGCAGAAGAGAGCCTCTGGAGCTCTGCTAAGCCGATGTCTCAGCCTCCGCAAAAACGAGCAATGAACGACTCTCAAATGGAAAGCAATGAGAGCTGCGAGCCTCGGATTAGCGAGACAGACCTGCGACACACTGCCGGGGGTGGCGGATCCTGAGCGGTTGTTATGGACTTGGAAAGAAGAACTACTGAGTTCTCTACTTTTATCATGAGTATTACTACGTACTTCCATGTGTGTTTATCAACTATTAGCGGTTGTCATGGACTTGGAAAGTAGAACTACTAAGTTCTCTACAATTACCAACAGTATTACTACGTACTTCCATGTATGTTTATCAACTATTACCGGTTGCCAGGGACTTGGGAAGAAGAACTGCTGAGTTTGAGAGGATGGATGAGTTCTCTACAATTATCATGAGTATTACTTCTCCCATGTCTCGACTAATGATCTTCAAGTTAGGACATTTTGAAACCAAGTGATTATTTGTTTCTTTATTACAAATAAATCGTTTTTCTTTCTTTTTTCTTTCTCTGCCTGGGAAGGCCTAAGAGATACTCTAGAGAAATAAGGATTTACAAATATAAGAGAAGAGACTCATAGATTGAAAAAGCAGAAAGTGAAACGAAATTCAGAAACGAAAAATAAGAACTGTTGTAAAAGTGTTACAATTATCGCACAATGCTGGTGAAAACTTCGACAATGAAGTCGAATTAACATATGGGTTTGTTCGTGCGCGCAAAAGCCAGAAAGAAATCGCCGTTGACGTCTGCGCAGATTGGCAGTAACGGTCTCGTGAGGTCAGCTCGCCGTAGCACGTTCACCGCGTATTGGGCCATCTGTGTACCGTACTGCAAATTGCTCATTCACGCACCGGTATAAATGAAGGACATTTCATCTGTTTCCGGATCTTTCTAAAAAATAACATCATATGAGTGAAATGTTATCGTGCAGTTGCATTTTCATATTTCTTAGGAAGGATAAAAAAAATTTCGAGCGTTTAAGTCGATTTCTCAATTCTTCTACTCACAACCAAACCAAACCAACCATTGAAAATTGCGTAAACGCGGTGAACGTGTCAAATGGCGGCCGAGGCTGCCGTGGGACTGCGCAAAACTTCGCTACTACGCGCAGGAGACTTTTTCTAAGTGCGACTCCTAAGGTTAGATGGACATTTTTGCGCAACCGCTACATAAAGCCGGCCTTGCAAACCACGTGCATGACATTCTGATTGACTGTAGTTTGCTCAGATCACGGTGGTAATTTTTAATAGCGAAAGTTTAAGGAAGATTTTTCATTGTCAAAGGCTAGCGTTCAGGACAAAAACATCATTTAAACGATGAAAGAACCAAATTTTTTTCATCTTGGGAGTTAATGTAGTTTAAACGAATCCCTGAACCCACTGATTTTGAAATCAAATGAAATAATTATTAAATTATGTACAAATAACACCCTAACCTGGTGTTGTTGGTAAATGTTACTTAGGTGAAAATATAAACTGTTTTATTAGAGGCTAGACCTCTGAAAGAGGTTGAAAAACTAGGAGAACCTCTCTATTCATGTTTGACAGGCATCACATAAACTCAAAATACAAATAATACATGAATGTTAAGCAATAAGGAGTCCTGTAATTCTGATGTATTGCTCGGATGCAGCAAATTTGCACTCATGTAGAGAGGACCATTTGCCTGACGCACCCATGCCGTATATCTAAAGGCAAAGATGTAAAAAAAGTCTCTTCCCATGGTGTGTCAGAGCAAACAACGGTGAGCAGATTTGGAAATGGTGCACTGTTCGTAATGATAACGTGGCTACCACCTCCTCGATTTTTTTGCAAGAGAAACGATTGCTCTCGCATAAGTAACGCTCGAAAATACAGCAAACTTCCTCAACTGTTGCACACACCGCGAAACATCAAGTATTCCACACATATGAGACTCGAGTTCTTCGCTTCACTAGTTGATACCTCGTCACTCGGCCTGCAGAACCTGCAACCTGCACCGCCTGCAGCCTGCAGTAATTGAAGCTTGCATGACCTGCATCTTGCACTACCTGCAGCCTGCACTACTTGCAGCCTGCACTACCTGCAGCCTACACTACCTGCAGCCTGCACTACCTGCACCCAGCACGGGCCGTGCATCGCACGATGGCCCGCCATTAAATGGATCCAAGAACGGCTCACCAGAAATGTCCTCCGCATGTCGTTATTGATCGAAAGCGATGTCGGAATGGTAGACGCTTGAGTAATTGTAGAGTTCGTCATCAGTTCAATGACGAAAAGCGATATTATTACGCTTTATTAAAAGGAAGAGTTATGGCATTCATGATAAAGGAAAAGTAACTAACACGATAACTTTAAATGAAGTGTAGGTGATGGCGGGAAATTTAAGTTAGAGTAAGCTCTCAGGCTTGGGAATTAAAAAAGCGTGTATTTTGGTGTGGCAAGAATTTTCAAAAGTTGAGTGATTGAAAGCTGGTATTTGCTTTTGTAGGAGAGGCGGAATGTAGGTTTGCTTGGGAGGATGAAAGAGATTAAATGCGAGTTGAAATCGAGCCGGCGTTTGTACGAGTAGGAGAGGTAAGAAAACGGCGTAAACGAGTCACTTTTACCATTAATGTAATGAATGGAAGCCATCTACGGATAAATCGTTAATAAATAATTAAGTAACCACTGAGGTCAAAAAGTTCTCACTTCCATACCAACACCGCAGTTGCTGGAACAACCATTAAACTTTAGAAAAAAATTAACTTTTTTTTTCGAAACGTATTGCTTCTGAGAATCAAATGAAAATTTTTTTCCTGTAAAGGATAGTTAGAGGCTAATTGGTCTGCACTGAATCCTTTGAGAACAGTTTGTTCCTACATCGAATAAAAATAAATAATTTCAATTTTGAACTTCAAACTTCGAATAAAAGAGCGCTTCATTTTTCTGAACAGGTCTTGCTGTTGTAGGCATACACTAATTGTACCGTTCCTGGGTCGCAGCCAGTTCTTCTGGCCATATTCTATTGCACTATTTTTTGGGTGTAAGCTGGTGGGGGAATCCAGTTAATGTCGGTGCAAACCCGTGAGTGTCCACGGTGCAAACCTGCACACAAACGTTCAAGTCACCATCTCAAGTCACCATCCCAGGTCATCATCTCAAGTCACCATCCCAAGTCACCATCCCAAGTCATCATCTCAAGTCACCATCTCAAGTCACTATCCCAAGTCACCACCTCAAGTCACCATCTCAAGTCACCACCTCAAGTCACCATCTCAAGTCACCATCTCAAGTCACCATCCCAAGTCACCACCTCAAGTCACCATCTCAAGTCACCACCTCAAGTCATCATCTCAAGCCACCACCCCAAGTCACCACCCTGCTGCTCATCACCATACCACAGCGGCTGCAGCTGAGCTCCATAAGCTCTAATTGCGCCTCGCATTAACAACTCCGTCATTTCTCAAAGAATAATTACTCGCTGCTAGACAATAATTTGCAGCTCGCTGAGCAGGCGCTGTGTGGAGTGTGTGTTGTGGACGAGTATTGCCCAGTGTTGTGTTAAGTAGGAAATCTATTTTGCCTGGTCGTTTGTTTAGAAATTTTTCTTACATATGTTTAGCAGGAATATTGTGTTTCGTGCCGAATTACTCGTAGACGTTAATGTAAATTAATATTAATGTGTTGCATGCTGTGTAAAAATAAGCTTGGGTGATCTGCGGTTCAAAAAAATTTCTTCCAAACAATGAACGAAAATTTGGAAAAATGAAGTATTGTACATTCCAAATTTGTTAGCAAAGTTTGTAATGAAAGCTCTCGTGAAGGGAAACATTATCTTCTTCATTACACATGTCCGCTTCGCGACTAATTATCCTGTCACAGTTAATTTAATTAAATTTGGAACTTAATTACATTCAAATTTCATTTAAATAAAAAAATTAATTAGATATAAACGTAATATTCAGGCCCGGTTTCTGACGGCCTTTTGTATTCTAGAAGAAACACAAAAGCTGGTTGTGTTCCACCTGCGCAATAAGAAGTTATGCACCGACTCTTACATTGGTCTGAAAACACAACAACTTCGGCTCAAAATGTCTGCGTAAAAAAAAAGAAAAGGCAGTTTTGCAAAGCAGCACACATCCCTCTCGCGCAGCAACGCTAATATCTTGCCAAGAAAAATTGTTATCTCATTAAATTTCCACTTACAATTTTTTTCGTGAGGTTATTTTTAGCCTAAATAGTATATGTATACAGTAGTTGAATTAATCGCAGATTTGTACCGAATGAATATTTGTAACTGGAAGCCTAGTTTTTATTCATTTGATTACCGATGGAATTGAGAAGATCGTTTCTGTTTAAATTCAGCATTCCTAATTAATTTTTTTTCAACCATGCACAGTTTGCTGGCAATGTTCTTAACATTTAAATTTTTTTATCATTCCAAATGCCATTCCTTCCTTGCGTAGAAAATCCCATATATTTAAAAAATCCATAAATTAAATGATGAAATAAACTTTCACAATATTGGAATTAAATTTCAGAATATCAGAAAGAACCGACATAATATTGGAACTTACTAACGCGATATTAGAATTAACCTCAGAATATTACAATTAATCTCTAAAACATTGAAATGAACCATCAGAAAATGAAATTAACCTTCAGAAAATAGAGAGTAGCCTCTTAGATATTGGAATTAATCTGCAACATATTAGAATTAACCTCCAGAATATCGGAATTAACCTACAAAATTTTAGAAATATCATTCGGAATATTAGAATAATGCACCAAAATATTGGAAGTAACCGCCAAGAGATTAGAATTATTCTCCAGAATAATGTAATCATTCTTCAAAATATTGTAATCAATCCGCAGCATTTCGAAATAACTCTGCGCAATGCATATTTATACGACACTGTGTTTTCTCATAAATTTCTTTGCTCCGAAGTTTTATCGTCGTGCTTTGCACCCCGCGTACATATTTACCGAGACGAAACAAGCAGCTCAAGTGAGGGACTCAAAAGGTTCTTGTCATATTTCATCATTAAAATTGTCAGAGAATTATACTGAAAGCTGCTATTTCGTTACTTTTCACGGTTATCCAACCAAGAATTATTGATTTCTTTGTTTCAAGTCAATTTCTCAATAGTATCCTCCCTTACGAGTACAATCAACCCTAACTCAAGCAAGCAATGATGCCTAACTCTAAAGATAGGCGTCACCTCCGCGTTACGAGTGGACTTTCATTCTCTTGCGCAAGAATATCTAGAAAAATAGTATTCTATGCTGGAAATACTAGTACGAGAATTTTTGCTCGTCTTTTACAAAATCCGGACAATACGTTTCTACCTTCGCACTTCAGAATACCACATGACCCGTAAAACAAGAGTGAACATGGTTCAGAAGCGCATCGCTTCAATCTTGTTGTGATTCGCTGCCTGGAAACTGGAAACAAACGATGCCGAGGAGCATAATAACTGTAACGCGCTCCTCTTTCGCCGCAATGACGCCCGAAACAAACGATACAGAAGGGAATAAGCGGCGTTCTCAGGCACGGCAGTCTGAGGGGCGCAACGGATGAGGCAGGCCCAGGGCCTCGCTATTCACATGAGGGCCCGTAGGCCTCCTTGTGGCACCGCGTCAGTCGTGCCCGCCGCTCTGATTTGTGGCATCTATTGCGCCCGCAGCGCTCCTATTCGTAACTGAGGCCCATTCTCTTCTCGCCAGGAAAGAGGAGCTTGGGTATCATTGTTAGAGGGAAATAATTATAGTCTTCGAATGGGAAATGCGCACAAGAAGGAATTATATGGAAGACTATAATCACCGTCTTCGAGTGGGGAATTGTTACGGAGTTGGGTGGAAAGGAATGGTCACTGTGTTCGAGTGGGAAATGATAAAATGAGAGAATTAGGTGGAAAAGAATGAACATTATTTTCGAGAGGGAAATGATAACCTGAGAGGATTGAGCCGTGGAAGGAAATGAACATTATTTTTTGAGTTGGAAATGATAACCTGAGAGAATTGAGCGGAAGGGAATAAATTTTGTTTCCAAGTTGGAATTAGCAGCCTAAGAATGTTTGATGGATGGGAATGATCAGTGGGTTTTAATGGAAATTTATAATCAGAGAGAGTTGGGTGGAGAGTATAATTCAATGTACCTGTAATCGTCGAATAGGAAATGGTATCTTGGGGATATTGAAGCTGAGAAAATAATTATTACCTTTGAATGAGAAGTAACAACCTTGCCGAATTCGGATGGAAAAGAATGATTAATATCCTGGGATGGAAAATCATGACCTGTTATATGCTGAAGATGCAAAAAGTCTGTAGTCCCACACGAACACAGTTTTGTATAAAATTGAGTAAAACGGAAAATAGTATGGATGGGACCTCAGATGAGGTAGCTGTGTACCGACGAGAAAATGGTCATCGAGAGGAGGGAATCAAATTTATGCTAACGATGGATCATCATGGTTTGTGAAATACTGCAATGAACGTGTTGATGTAACTGCAGCGACTTAAGGTTATGAGTTTGATGGGAAAATAATGATTGAGGCTCATGAAAAAGAGCCAATGAACGTGTTGATGTAATTGCAGTGCCTTGAAGTTAAGATTTTGATGGGAAAATAATGATTGAGACTCACGAAAGAGAGCCAATGAACGTGTTGATGGAATGGCCGTGACTTGAAACTCTGCATTTGATGAGAAAATAATGATTTAGGTTTATAAAAATCGCATGAAGGTATCGATGGAATTGTAGCGATTAAAAGTTGTTCATTTGATGAGAAAATGATTGTTGAAACTTATGAAAAGGGGCAATGAAGGTGTATATGGAGCTGAAGTGACTTGAAATTGTAGATTTGATGGAAAAATAATTATTGAAACTTATGAAAAGAACCAATGAAGTTGTCGGTGGAATTGTATTGAAATGAAGTTGTGCATTTGATGAGGAAACTCAAGCCAGGAATGTTAGTAATCAGAGAGAAAGTTTCACTCTAGAGATAAATCGAATTGAAATTAAATAACTATGATGGTCTCAAGCTCTTTATTAAAAGTTTCTTTGAAAACTCACATTGGTTCTTTTCTTAAAACGATAGTTGTTGAAGAAACTATATGTTAAGAGAAAGTCTGATGGTGATTTTTATATTATTAGAAAAAATAGTTAATTGACGCAAGATTGAACGGGTGATTAAACTATTCAGAAAAAATTACCAAAATCATGCTTCGTACTTTTCCCCCGCGCAGTGGAGGGAGTTTTGAAAGCAGACTTGTTTCAATACAATTATAAAATAAAGACAAAAGGGCTCCTTGAGTTTCATTTCTAGCCGAAATGTGAAGGACTTTATACGTCTTTATGAAAGTGGAATATGAATGACTTTATATGTCTTTGTGTTGATGGGAACACATTGTGAATTACAGGAATTCATTTGCAAAGAATTTCAAATTTTTCAACCCATTTTAGACAGCAAGATGTTACAGTATCTCATAGACTCTGAATGACCAATTCGTACGAAATAGAGGTATTCCTTATGAGAAAATTACATCGTTCGGGCATTTTTTAGAAGTCCACAACGATTTCGTAAATGACTAGAGTTCTGATGTTGCCTGAGACTCCCTACCTAGAGAGATTGCAACTGCATTGTCGCATTTTTTGAGACGCCACGTCAGTTTATTTACAAGTCCTCATTGTGTCGGTTTCCTGCATAGAATGTTAACGTGAGACTTTCCGATCCCTTTCTCTGTTCCTCTAATTCTATCTCATTAATTAACTGTTCCCTAGGTCTCCTCCTCTTTATTCCATCATCTCTCTCTTTCTCCCCTTCCCTCTCTCTTCTCTTTCTCTTCCCTTTCTCCTTCCTTCTCCCCTTCCCTCTCTCCTTCTCCCCTTCTCTCTCTCTCTCTCCCCTTCCCTCTCTCCTTCCTTCTCCACTTCCCTCTCTCCTTCTCACCTTCCCTCTCTCCCTCTCCCCTTCCCTCTCTCTTCCCTCTC
>JACJUY010008246.1:2359-39058 GCA_014220935.1 Platorchestia sp. MABIK | reverse complement strand
CCTGGGATTCATTAATATGATGATCAGTTCATTAAACATTGTTCGATTCAGCGTAAAATCGGCATATTTTTCCGCGTGGAAAGCATCAATTTGTAGAAGAAAATTTTGAATGTTGTATTTTTGTTGGAAAACAACTCTTACACTTAAAGATTGGAATTTTTCAGTTACTTTAAATGATCCAGGAAACTACGATGAATGATCTCCACTTCTTAATCCATTACGGTGAAAGCATTTTTACACAAACTCACTCGTTCCAATTGTAATGCAATTACTGTAATGCAGAGAGCATCTAGTCGATTTTCGTCCGCTTTACTTCCATTACGTAATTTGGCTGAAACTTGATGTTCCATAGCAGAGCAGCATTTTGCTGCCCTGCTATGAGAGCATGCGGCTCCTCTGATGACGGGCTTCAAACGCCGTGTTGCAAGGACTTGCTCAGTGTGCGCTCTCTTTTGTTTAACATTACCTGTGTCACTGGAATTTTATTTTGCTGTGCTGGTTATGAAAATTACGAAATCAAGGTGCAAAATTAATCTAAAAAAACAGTAAAGACTTCTGGCATGCAGATGCCACATATTTTAGGCATGTTCCAGTGTCAGGTAATTGAGGAAGATTCATCCCAAATATTATATTGCAATAAATTATTTTAAACTGAGAAAAGTTAAATGAGTCACAAAGTGGAGAACTAATTCAATTATAGTTTTGTTTCACTTTTTAACTTTTCTGTGTATTTTGTCCAACGGATCATTTCACCTAGAATGCGAAAATGATTCAAAAGTCTTATCTAGGAGAATTTTGAAACAACCGAATGCTACGTAAGTTTTCTGATGTATTCTGTAATAAATACACTCTTCAGAGGGAGGTTTCTAAAAATTCGTTTCAGAAATGTATACCAGATCCTCTGGGAAAGATTCTTCAAGTCTTAATGTTATTGACTTACGTGTATTTACTTTCCATACGATACCATCTGCACGTTGATATAGTGTGCAATGAGTTAGACTAAGTGATCACTACCCAAAGAACGTTAGGTGTCTGTCACAAAAATGGCACACATTACATATCAAACTACTCTTGATGATGTTGATTTTTTCCATGAACAAATATTGTTCACCAAACACAGTTTTTTAATTATTGGACCATAAAGTGCTATTTTCATTTCCTTCATGAAGGGTTTCAGTTGAGAATATGATACACAGATCCAGCGAAATATTGCTATTACATATGCATGTCAAAGGTAATGGAAGGCTCAATCACTTTTGAGTAAAATACGATTTTGCAGGGTACATGGTCTCAAATTCAAAGCTTTCAATTTCTCCGATAATTCCGAAAGGGATCTTGAACAAGTCTCAAGCGATAACTTGAATCTCGATTTATGTAACGCTTCATATGTTTATGTTGTGTTAATGAAGGGTTCGATTGTGGTTACGTGGGGAAATTTTCGCATAATATTTCACGGAAATATTCACTCATTTAAATACCACAGAATAAAATACATGCATATATTCAGGATCAGGTTAACAGTGCAAACAAGATTGCGATACCCATTATGCAAAAACTAAGAACATACAGCAAAATAATTCAAATCCACATGGATGTTGTTCATGTCGATCATTTACTCGCAAACAATAACAACTTTCACTCAAATAAAACCGTCTTCATTTCATTGTCCACCTTAATAGAATTTCGAACCGAAGCCTTTGAACTTGGCCTCTGCGAAATGCAGATGAAACTATGAACATTCTCAAATGAGAAAAATAATCCTTCCCCGGAAGTTGAAATCGCATTTCTTACATTTAAGCAGAGCGCCACGAGTTGGTTCAAATTCTTTCAAAATAAGTTATTGTAGTAAAAAGAAACACATTCAGCGCAATGCGCATGTACTTTCTGAAACTCTAAAAGTTAAAAAAGATAAATCCTCTCGAAACATATTTATTATTATTCTTTACGTTTTGCTTATAAAATCAGATGTTTTTACTTTTCGTTTATACATCGTTAGAACACTACGTGTGCAATGCTCTTTTTTCTACCTGAGGCTTAACTGGTGACAGTAGTATGAATGACTCTAAACTAGAATTTTCAAGAACTCCCGTGGTCACATCAAGGTATTTAGCCTCTCTTTTTGAAACTAAGGAAATATTTCTCAAGCTCAGGATTTCGACATTAATGTAATTACAATACTAGGTACTAAGCACAACAACGTAGATAGGAACTGAAGCTGAAGAGGATGTAGAATTGGGAAAACGAATCTAAGCCTAAGAGCTGTGCAGTGAAATGAAATGAGTAAATTAATTTTAAATCGCAGTGAGGACATCATGTCCTAATATTTTGGAATTATTAATACGGAGTTTGATATCTTGGTCGCGCGCGAGTCCCGTGTCTGTAATAGAGTGCTAAAATGGGGCTGTGTGCAGCTCTAGGGGACCAAATAAAAGGTTGTTATAGCATTGCCAGAGAGAGACCGCGTGTGCACTTATGCAGGATACAGGGCAATTTCTGGAGATCAGGATCACAGGCGCGGCGTTTCGATAAAATTCGGGTAATTGAGCGTAGGCAACGTGCATCGATAAGAGAAAGTGTCCTCAGAAGAGCGGGTATTCGGAGCAACTCTCTTGCTATAATACCAGCCAGAATACTTTCCCGATGCTGCTGGTGTCGAGCCTATCTCATGAGGAGCATCCCAAATGTGGGGATGTCGAATAGGAATCTACGAAATTGCTGGTATGAGAATCGATACATAATTGCTGAAACATGAATCTACAAAATTGCCAGTTCAAGAAAGACATAAATGCCTATACAGTAACGTCCTTAGTTACAAATCAATCTGCACTTTAACTGCTGGGATAAGATTCTTGTAAAGCATTGTTCATGATGCAACCGTTTATACAATTGTTAGTTCACCTACCTTCATGATTTCTGAAACGAGAGCCGACAAAATCGCTGATAAACTTTGCTGCACATACACAACGCAACATTTACAGTTCCATTTCTAAGAGATGTGTTACCTTTACAAGCCCCTTACAGCAAAAATTTAAACGAATTTCGTCATCCAATCAATTGAAAACTTTCTGGAATATAAATTAGTTAGCATGTACTTCTGACCGAAAGAAAATTTCACCTAAATAAAAAACCTAGAAAGCACTTTTCAGGCTGAAAGGAAAAAAGTTTTCCCAATTCTATTGAGCTCAATTTACCAGACATTATCCTCACAGTGTGAGTAAACACGGAAGTTGATTAAATAACATAAACATTTTAGGACCATACCTCGCTTAAAATCAACTTCAACTAAAGAGCAAATCTGAAATACTAAAGAAATGGCAAGTAGAGTAAAATGTTTTGAGTAGCAAATGGTATTAGAAAATTCAGTTCGTTCATATTTTTTAATTACTGGGAAAAATTAGGTTTGATGGGACGCAAATTTGCTCGTCATTATGCTCTTCAAAGAAGGGCACCAGGTCTCTAAAAATCTAACGACCTGCCGCATTTTTCAGAGGTAAAAGTGCAGAGGCCGCGAAGCTGGGCCCTCGAGAGCAGAAGGAGGGTAATTTTCAGACTCAAAGGGCGCCCGATAGAAGTTTTAATGGCTTAGGCTCAGCTAGGGCATTGCTGCCACCACAGCCAAATGATGTCGCCTCAGATTGCGCAAGCTTGGAATTAAGAGATAACCTGGGCTCTTCAGGCCATTGCCAAATCTTAATAGATTTGGAGCTCGCATTCGATTGCACTCAAATTGACGATAAATGCACATGGCAAGGAGATCAACTCTTAGATCGAAGTCTAGACCTCTCGAGGCAAGATGCGCCCGGAATTGGTTAGTTAATGGCAAATAAAAGGTGGAGAACGGGGATAAACTCAAATGTAGCACTTCTGGTGGCTCAAAGAACTACTTTGAGGCAGGCATATTAAAGACTTGGGGGCAGTCACTACAAATATGTGGTGGCCGTTGAAACGCAGCCTTGATGGTAGTCTCAAAAAGACAAGCGGGCAGTCGTAACAAAGAAGTGATGACAGTCCTAACGAAGACTTGATGGTTGTGTGGCAGTCCAGTACAATAACTTGATGCCAATCCTAAGGAAGACTTGTGGCAGTGTGGGAGCTGCATATGATTCAATGGTCATAAGACTGTGGCAAGTAAACTTGATGGTTCTGTAGCAGTTGAAACAATGACTCAGCGGCAGTGCATCAGTCACACTGGCTGTTAGACACTACAACTACTTAGGTTAGAAAGCCAAATTTCATACACGGCAATGAGCTCGACCAGCTACGGTGCTGCTGGACGTTAAAAGTAGCAGCCGTTGTTGCAGCCTTTTTAGCCATGAGTTACGGAATAACCTGCAGGCATTAAAAACCTATGATCACATCACAAGTGCGTTTAGCTAGTATCGAAGGCGTGTCGAATACAACATCTAATGTACTCTAACTCTGAACAGAATTCTTTCTGTCTTTTTGGGGAAAATCCTCATCTGGTTTTGAAATCTAATGCCGAGTCTAAATATTATCTTTATACTTCCATGGATGTAATCCCCAAATCCGCCACCCATCAAGTTTCCATGTTATGCATGTCTGCACCCTTAGTTCGAGAACTAGCATCGCTAAATCATGTTTTCATCGAAAAAAGGCACCATTCGTTTTCGATGTTTTTTACGTAATGTGTAATTGATAATTTTAATTGTCAGTGTTCTATCTATCTCAGCCTTCTAGCAAATACTTTGTTCAAGTTCCAAGCCACTGCACTGAACTCAATCCCACGCTTTTTCATTTTCGATTCCTTCAAAACCAATTACAACCATTCTCTTCAATTATACTTCCCAGCACACTTGAAATATAATTCACATTTCGTTCTACCCACAGAGCCTGCTTGATCAGAGTTAATGAAGACCTTATAAACTAAAATACGTTGAATCAAAGTAGGCTGATGGTCACTAAACTCGCCTTTTGTGGCAGCTTTGAATCAATTTCATCGCATAACTTTGTTTATCTCTCTTTAGTCTGTAGCGGCAGAGCCTCGAAGAAAGTTAAAATTGTTAAAAGGAGCTTCTTAGAACATCAGTCCTTTATTTCAAGTTAAAAGAAACAGACAAATATTCGAGCGAGTTGGAGCAAGAAGCTTAACGTCATAGAGCAACATAAATGTTATGTAGAACTGATCAACTTCACGGTATATGACAGCTGATGTTCAACTTCCGCTTCCATCAGTTTCCTTACTTGGTCCAGCATTTTTCTGCTAAAATAATATACCTGTATCACATAAGTCGGTCCTTGGTCTACGGTTCCCAGGATAGAAAAACATACTGCGCACATGTTCGCTCTAAATGTACGTTTCAATAACTGTCATGATTTCACTTGTGAAGCAAACTGAATGACAGGTTCGTATCAGAAGAATTCTTAAACTTTCTGTTTTAAAATTTACCACTGATCGTCATCTTTTGTCTGTAAAAACCGGGATAGGTACGAGTATGGTTGTCGAAAGCAATTTCAGATAGGCTTTGAGTGTATCGAAAGCGTTTATGAGATATCAAGTAGTACACTTCAACTCTGGGCTTCAAATTCAAACCGTAATTTCTTTCAGATTGAGAGAGGATATTTGCTTTGCATTTTTCGTACAAGCAAAGAACGATTGCTGGGGTAACGATGCATGTGTCAAAACTCACATCATTTTCTTAACGCTGATTGAAAACCACGAACATGCCTGCATCCCTCAGAGTGACGAGAATAAAATATCTAACGAAAATAATAATGAAGAGACCAGCACCATATGACACAATGTACGCTCTGCCGATGAATAGAAACTTTCAGCTAGAGAGGCTGCGTTTAAACAAGAGCGTAAATTTGACGAATAGTTAATTTCAGTCCCAAGTGAGGTAGAGTGATCATCAAAAAATTTTTTTCGCCCGTCGAGTAAATGTCCCAGTGCTGTTGTGGAAATTCATTTCATTCGTGTTTGAGCTTGCTGTTAACTGAATGTACCAATATTATATACGATTAATCGTTTGCGACAGCCATTAGAATCAGATTGAAGGATTTCATGTACGAACTAAGGAATGTGGGTAATGACAAAGAAAACATAAGCTTGTACATAATCCTGAAACTTATTCTTTGTTGAAATGAATGTGAAAGCTTTGCACACTATTTTCATTTCATCATTATAGAAACCAAAATAAAGGTACATATGAACACATACAAAAAGAAAACGTCATGAACATATCTGATAAAAAGTTCCAATTTTGAAATACAATACATTGATAGAAAACAAACTGCGGGAAAAATTTTAAAAATCATTAATTTCGACAGGGAAAGACAACTTTCGCTTGATTTTGAGACTGTTCCAAGTAGAACGTATTCATTTACTTTGATTTTTATCGAGGATTAAATAATGTAAGATTATTTACTTATCCAAAGCTTACATTTCCGGTAAGTTTAATGATGTTGCATAACTCAGGAATTGTATCATCATTATACTTTGAGCAGCTAATCAGCCAGATAATATATCAAGCCTCACGTGAATGCTTTCAGGGGCGAAATTATCGAGGGTCCCAACATGCAAATAAGCTCATAATTTAATTCTAGTTTTACGACAATTTCGGTGTCAGGTTAGAACATTAGCGTAAATACTTGCAGCATGACATAACTTGCAGCAACTTGAATATCGTTCTTCCCTCCATCGATATCAATAATATATGAAAACATGGGTTATTAGTTTTGCTCCTAATATAATTGTATATAAAATGCACCAAAATCGCTGCAATTTAGCACTGGAATTATCTTTTAAAAATTCCCAGTTATGGCTTTCTGGATTCCTGTTACTTTACATTAAATTCCTCTCAAGAACTCGCCCCAGCTAAAATTGCAACTGATTATATCATTGTAAGGAGAGAATACTACAGAGCTGACTCTTGTGCAAGATTACTTGAAATATGAATCGACGAAAAACAATTACGGCGTGTTTGAATTACATATATAGCTTCTAAAAATTTCGAAGAGACATAAATGAATAATAACTAGTGCCTTTGAGAGATACAGATGTTGTTAAAATTACCCTAACAAATTAAAGGATATATCGATGAAAAACAATTTGAGGGCGCCACAGGTAATAAATGATACAAGAAAAGCTCGTGTAGCTAGAGTTACATGAGCCTTTCGAGGCGAAACACTTCCGCAAACAGCCTGTCGTCTAGACGCTCTCTGGAAGAGTAATGCAGCTGAGACTGCGCTGGCCGAGTTAGAGGTTCGCAACCCAAAGATCAGACATGCAGATGTGCGGTGGCTAAAGGATGCTTTAGTCTACATAGTTGCGGCCGCTACTCTGCACGATATGAACACTGAATCGGTCGAAATAAATACGTGATGTTTTCTCGTTCAGTTCATGATTTATTTTAAGCAAATAAAGCTATTTTAGTCTCATAAGAAAAATTTCAAGTCAAATATTGCGTTTGCGCTTAAACTTCGCTTACTACTTATTACCATAGAAACTTATTTATTTGTTGCGTTTAAGAGCAATCAGAATTAATTTAGAAAGTGTTTGATGCGAGTTCTGGGCGATCCGAAGTAATCACTCACAAGAATGAACACGTATTCATTTTACCTTTGAATATACTGTTGAAAACTATGAAACAGACATGAACTATTTTGAATACTGTTGTCGAACTTAATCTTGTTCAATGTTTTTCACCTTGCATTTACTAAAATTCCTATTTTCAAAGCAGAAAAATATAACCATCCTGTGCTTCAAAGCTAAATGTCTAGTTTTTTCATGATAAAGCTGAATCATTGCTGTCTAAAGTTGAAAAAATACTGCAAGACGTGTATAACAGGTTTAAGTTCTCGAGAAGTTACATGATAAGCAAGTGAAACTATAACAACTCAATCTTCATTAAACTCAATGAAATTTCGAAGCACCATCATTTAAAAACATCTGAATCACAGAATTTTTTTAGCTTTGGAGAAGGCGCAGAAACTATACCTGTGAACAAACGTTGACAAGAGAGCGAACTCGCTGAAATTCACCAATGTCCTAATTATTGCAAAACTGAACAATAATTGTTCTTCACGCTATAGCATTTTGCTTTACATTAATAGACAATTTACCCAATTTGGAAAAATTGCAGATGCAGTCCTGTGAAGAAACAAAATCTCTTGCTTCTTAATTTTCCTAAATTCTGAATTTTTTTCTGGATCTATTTGAATTTTGGAACCCTACACTAATTTACAATCTATTTTGATTGTCTTTCACAGAACCATGTCAATACTTCCAACTTTTGAACCATGTTCTGTAAAGTTGATAGTCATGAAGTCGATTGTTTTAACAATCGAAAAATTCATAATGTATGCAAATATGTAAGCATTCGCTCATTTACGCATTTATTGGTCACCTCACACACACAAGACATCGGTGAGACTAGTCCACCAACGTCTTCAAATAACCACGACCTTATCGGTCTTTGTCATTTGTCGAAGTTTGTCCTTATACTCACAATACATCAAAGATACTAGCAACGCTAACGTACCTAAAGCACTAAAACCATGTTGTAAGCTCCTAGTTGTAGGAATTTGTGATTTGTTGGGAATTGTCATTTGTCGAAGGTGGTCATTTGTCATACTATTCAAAATACGTTAGTGAGACTTGTGACATCAACGTCCCTTTAAGCTCTACGACCACCCGGAATTTTTCATTCCCTGGAATTTGTCATTATTATTTCGTCAAAGTTTGTCATTTGTCGGAATTTGTCATTTGACATACTGTTCAGAATGTGCCACTGAGACTATTGACGCAAACAACCGTAAAGCACGACGATATGTGAATCCATCAGCTCACAAGGAGTTAACTAGCTACACTAGGGATTCACCAGATGGTGATGATTACAATGAATTTACAAAAAATGGTCCGGCTAAACCTTGTAAAATCTTCAATGAACTAGTGCAATTGCCAATCTAACCTAATAATACCCTTGGTGTGCATTTACCTATTTATTTAGTTGTTTTTGGTGACGGCTTCTCAAGAAACATAGGATTTATTTTTATTTGTTTGGTATCTGTTATCTGAGTTTGCGGTATCATGGATACTGAATTCATCAGTGTAACATTAAAAGATCGCCTTTATATGCATTGAAATGTTTGACATTTTACCAGGATAGGAAAGGTTAAGATAGGAAAAGGTAACATATGTTAAGTTAGCATAGGTTAGGTGATGTTAACGGAATTTTGTCACGGTCCACCTAGCTTTAAATTAACGATGACTTTGTCTGCGGAATTTTGCAGGGTCCTGCTACTACCTAAAATTATCCCCTTGATTTATTTGTTTGGAGTCCGCTTCTTCCACTTCTCTGTTACGTCCATAAAGATAGTTATAATGACCGTATCTGTGATACAAGTTTCACCAGTGCACAGGTAAAAGAATATTTCCTATCACGGGTATTGCTAGGATGGATATATTTGTTTCTCATCCACACCTGGAAAACTTGTTCAAGAAAGGTATTGAATCCCATCACTTTTGACTGGCCGTGCACACTAGTAGTTGAATAATTATTTAATAATAATTTATTTTTGCCATAAGTTTACGATATACTACCTATCTGAATTATACAAAACCCTTAATTTAAATAGTATACTGGAGAAAAAATAATGATTTAGCGGTTTCACTAGACCTGTATGAGTAACCAAACATGTTACACTACTGAACATCCTTCTGTCTAAACAGTAGAGTTAATAGCTTATCCCCTTAAGTGAAAATAGATCAACTCTGTACTACGCTCTTTCATTTAAGCAGTTCACTAAACAAGACCAAACGCATGTGTTGGGGCAAAATAGGATGATCCGACAATTTAAGATCATCAAGAACGAAACATCGGCTTCTAATCATGACTCTGAAAAAAGTACTCGGACATTATTTCAAGTCGACCTAATGAAAATGTACCTGATGTTGACATGCACGTGTCTTAGCCCATCTCACACTACTTTTAGAGTTTCTCACCTCACGCTGAATATTTGAGTCAGCACCACAGCAGAACTATCACTAATAACAGCATTATCACATTATCATTAAATCTTCACCCTTAAATTTTGTCAGTAGCCGCCGCTCATCGAACGTTCATTCAACGTAGCCGTCAATCTTCCATTCTTTTTTCATTATAGACACCTCCACATTTATTGCTGCTCAGTGCCCACATGCCATTCTGAAGGCCGTAGTGGCAATGACGTGACACATTAGAGTGATCCCATTCCGACTCCAAATGAGGTTTTCTTTTGGTTACTTACTGACCGTATCGACACCAAGGCTTGTATGGTAGAGCAAAAATATAATATATTCTTTTCCTGTTCACAGATGCATGAAAACTGCGCAAGTACTAGTGTAAGTTGATGAGCTTTACGACGACTTTGTTCATTCATTTTACTTATTGATTGACAATTTATGCCCAAAATATCCCCTACTCATTTCTGTAACTTACATTAAGTCATGAAGTCTTAGCCCATTAGTAATTGTAGAAGATTTCGTTGGATTCTTTTTTTCGAGTAAATCAACTGAAATTGTGTACCATAATGAACTGTTAACGGTTCATTTATATAGCTTTCTAGGTTATAACAAATAATTTTTGTCGATTCTTGAGCCGAGGAATTCAAAATTTATTTCAGACATGGTGATGTTCTTATTTATTCTAAGCATATCGCTTAAGATGAGTATTTTCAGTCGGATCAGGTTACCACACACGAATCATAACCTAATGTGATTATTTTCTACACAGAGCGTCGGTCATCTCGACTGAATGTACGCATTATGCATCAATTTACTTTCCGAAGAATTTAATGGTTAGAGATAAGAAGTTTCATTTCCTCACATCAACGTCCAATTGCATGACAATCTCCAAAGGAGCTGCCGGAGACCTCGCAGTGCCACACTTAATTGCAATCTGGAGCCCTTGGTATTACGTAGAATTGTGCATTTGATTTTCACATGATCTAAATAATGACAGCATTCAATAAATAATGTCCTTGTGATTTTTTCAATTCAAATTTCCTTTTTTTCAAAGCGTAAATGAAAAACTGAACTGTCAGAATATCAAACTGAAATTCTTAATTTATCCAAACTGTCAACACTAAATGAAGAAACTCGTTTTTTGAAATGTCGCAATAATTGAGAAAAAATTGCATAGTAGCTGATTACTCCTGATTTTCAAGCTTCCTAACTAAATGTTTCATACATCATCATGTTAGAAATTTATGGGACGTCAATAAGCAGATATCGAGCTTGGGAATCGAGTTGAAGGCCGTTATTGAAGATGCATTAATGAAACCATAAATTGATCCGGGGTCTCTAACTGCATAGTCTGAGTTTCCTTTGTATCAAGGGATGTATAGAGTCAAGTGAATTACTTCCTCGCGCAAGGCACCGCTATATTCTATCTCTTAAAGAATAAAAAAATCACAAATGCGAATAAAAGGGAACTTTATTGCTTCCAATTTTTGGCCGAACGCACACGCAAAAATTCTCTTCTATCCTTTGAAATAGAACCGAGTTTAAAATTGCAATGACAGAAGAATTTTACAAAATCATTTCTTTACTGTTCACGGTGGTAGCTGCTGAACTTGATCCACATAGAACACGGGATGCACTTTAGAAATTTTTTGAAACATGTGTTCAACAACCTTTTTGCATTTCATCCTTCAATCTCTTCAAAGTACGAACTCCTCGCCTGAACATGATAAACTCGATACATTTACTTCGATCCAGTTCGCAGTAGTTCATAAGATTGCATACATTCATCACGACTCGGAAAGGAGAGAAATTGTGATTCTCAGTCACGTCCCGAGACAAAGCAATGGCAATGAAGCGACGGCAAACGGAAGTCAGCAGGAGCACTCTATTTCAAATGTAAGACCGACATTGTCTGCATGTCAGCTAGATCGATTCAGTAGCAGCAGCGGCTGCATGAGCACAGTGGCTTCGGAGGCTTGAGTTAGACCAAGTCCCTCTGCCTCTCTAGCACGATCACTCGTAGAGCCTCCTTCTCATCAGAGCTCAGCATCGCGGCCCCAGATATATAAAGCCGTAACGTTGCAGATTAAGAATCGGGTCATGAGCATGACGTCCAACACAATACCTTGAAAGTCAAAGTCCTCATTCAACGCGCTGATGGTAGTAGGCCATTAGAAACTCGCTGAACAAAGGAACGACATTCTTTGTACTCCTTAAAGAGCGGCTCAAGTTGCAGCATTCTTTTGAATTAGTTTCTCACAAATGCATTGCTTAATGCATAGCCCTCTGGCACACAAACTATTCCAGTGACGTTGAAAATTTTCCACCTCTTATAAAACTTGATAATCTTGCGTGTTCAGTTTCACAATATTAAGGGATATAATTTTCCGTCTCGTAGTACTTTTTTGGGGAACGAGAGCGTGTTTTCCGTTACGCTGGAGCGAGGCCTTCCATTTTTTTCTCACGTGAGGCCGATAAGAAAGTGAAATGATATAACTTTGGTGATCTCAAAAGCGATCCCTGCAACTTGGGGACGCTTCTTTTCTGCTTCTAAATTTTGACTGCCCATTTATTCTCCGTGGGAATACTTATGCACAATAATGCTACTGACTAATTTTTTAATAAAGCAAAAGCCCTTTTAAACTAAATTAATAGTACATTGTTCCTTCATTCTCACAAAAATACTTTCTTTCTTGGCAACGTGAAACTGAATTTTGATGAATTGCATATACGCGGAAATTCATGTACAGGTGAATTGCAAAAACATATTTTGTTACATCAAATACGTGCCACACTCGCATTTTCCCGCTCTAAAAACTTCCTTTCCATTAAAAATGCTATCCCCTATATCAATAGCAGCAATGGCGAAATCCTCGTTAAGAGTCATATTCTGTGTAATTAACCGTCTCTAAAGGCAATTGTGAATAGATGAATTCTATCAAGGTTGATTCTGAAATCAGATAATGTGAATGTCACCTGTTCGTGAGCGAGATAATGAATAGCCACCTATAAACAAAATTTGCTAATTGGAATTCATGTCACATGCTTAGCCAAATTACGGTGCTCAGTCTGCAAAAGAAGTGCTTTAGACTTTTTCTTTCTTGGTTTGAAGCCTTAAATTTCTGAAATCTCCGCGGAACAAGAAATGAATTCAGTGTACATCGATGGGAAAGTTTGCGTTTCCAAGAGCATTTTGAAATTAACTTTTTATGTTAGAAAAACTATTGAAATGGACTCACCTTTAACGAAGCATGTTTCGATCACCGCCACTAGGAGAAGACAAAAAGTAGACAATCTTTTTTCAGGAATCATCTTGTCGAAGTGCACTCGTTGCCAGCAAATAATATAACAAAAACACGGTAATGTACTTTTTCACACGCTCGACTTCACATGAAAACGCCTCAATTCACAGAAAGCAAAGATAAATTCTCGAAAGAGCGAGAGGGAGAGACACCTCGCCTACGCCTTTATTTATCGAACTCGGGAAATCGCTTCCTAGCTGCGGATTATTTTCCACTTTATGCAAAACGCTGCAAATCGATGCGATTCAAAATCCGTTCACAAATCCCCAGATGACAGGGAGCGGTGCGGCCCAGGATAGGGATGCCCAATTAGGGCATGGATTGGGAGCAAGGATGCGGGTGCTGATGCGGGTGCTGGTGCATCAAACAGTCCTATTCACTGATCCCAACCTACCACATCACAGTACAGTATTATTCTTAGATGAAATTAAATGTAATGGAATTCTTCAAGGAAATTAAATATGATAGAATGATTCGAGAGAATTGATTGTGAATTTTGCTATCACAAGTCACTTGACGTCCAGCATGATGGATTGGAAACTATGGTTCTGAAGATAATTTATCAAGCGTTCAACCTTAAGAAACACACTCAAGTTAATGAAAGGGTGAACATTTGTTCAAAATTGTAACACACATTCAGAAAAATGCCGTTGGGAATGTTTTAGCACCAATGCGGAGTCATGTTTTTATTTATGCTTATGAACGCTACGGGCCAATTGGCCAGTGAGCATTGCTCTAGAAAAAACAAAGAATCTTGCACAACAACTGCAGTAACAGTGTACAAGAAAAGGTTTATTTGAAAATTGTATCCTAGATACGGGTCTCGGATAAAGATCGCGGACCTTCGAAATTAGAAGCGCCAATAAATTCAAGGAGTGGTCTCTGAATAAATAAGACTTGGCGCAGAATTCGCATTGTTTGGAAATCGAATTGGTCGGACAAATTCCAACATGGTGGCATTCACATACTCAACTGGAGACGTGATATGAATCCAAAGCAGTTAAAGTATTGTGGTGCTTCAGTCATATCAATGAAATTAACAATGACTGAATCATGCATCCAGCAAAACTGAGTAAAAATTGATACTACTCTACTCTCAGATCTTTTCTACAAATGAAGCGAAAGTGAGCTCAAAAAAATCATCGATAGCAATCTTATCGACATATTTTGTAGACAACCGTTGGTCAACAACAAGAGCATTAAAATGTTTTAGGTGTAACTCCGATATGGCAAGGCTTCACCCTGAAAGATACTTAAAAACAAGTCGTATAAAAACAAATCATTGTATTTAGTATACTGCTTCTCACTACTGTTGCGTGAAGTTTTGGCAGCAGGTATGGTTTAAAAACTGACGACGAATTTTGGTCAATACCGCGGCACTATTTTAAATTCAGTTCCGCCAAAGTAGCCTCTTGAGCCGTCAGGAAGTTTCCAAACAAAATATAGGCCTTTAAAGGTTTCTAGATGATATTATTTCCACACTTCACACCTCTTCGCTCCGCACTTGGGACATTCATAGCAGTATTGCGGTACTGGGACGAGGCATCAAATCGCACCTCGGGCAAAACGACATTTTCTAAGCACTGGATTCCGTCTGCTCACAATTGATGGCCTCCGTAAAACCGTATTATAAGATGCTGAGCTTGAGCAGAGCACTTGCACCACCTCCGAAAGCCAGGCAGTCACTGAGGCCGAGCTTAGGCAGACGGCGCTACTCACTGGAGCGTCCTCCTCACCCGACGTACGTGCGAACGCACAACGGCATGGAAGAACAGAATCATTGATGAAAACTCTTGACATGATCAGAAATTGATTTGTGTCAACTTGTGTTGTTCGTGGGACCTGGACGTTTCATCCTATTGCTTTCTAAGCAGTAAAAATTTGGTGAACCTTTTTAGAAAATTCGATTGAATTTAACCAATAGTTGACACTATTTGTTTCAGACGATTTCAATCAAAATTAATCGTCGTTCATGATAGATAAAGATTTCTTATGAAGGCCAGATGCTCTTTTGATTGCTCACGCTCCGACCACTCCCTAATTTCAGCACTTGGCAAAGTAAGTTAAATCCTGGTTTCAAAAACCGTAGATTTTTCACCGGCAAACAAAATCTGAACCCAATATTCAACTTATTTCGCTGTCCCCGCCACGATTTTCACGAATTACTATCAGGGTGTTTATTTGGTATTAGACTCGAGGAGTATATTTTTATATCATTAAGAGAATTTCACACAAGATTATTTACCGACAAACAATAGTTAATGCTACTTGCTCCTGAGACGCATTTTTCTTTCGCAGAATCATAAATTAATTTGATGTCAGTCCTTTTTTCTGCTTTGAATTACCGCATACCACTGAAAATACAACATCATGTAATTTCTCCTTCGAAAATTCGATTGTTATCAGTTTTGCGAAGTTTGAACCTGAACATTTTCGTAGCAATCGTGTTTTTGGCTTGGCATTTGAAAATAAGAATAGATTCGCTTAATTTGATAATAGAATCAGTCTCACACTTCTGTACTTATAACGCTGTTCTCCCAAAAAACTGCAAAGTAAACGCATTCAAACTAAAATGTAGCCCATTCAAATCAAGCGCAAACATGGTCTTGAAATTCATTGCGCCTGAAATGAAAATTGAAAAGAAAGTTGATATAAAGGACTATTAAGTGTTTTAAATTAAATCATCCACGTTGAGTCTTGTAATCAGAGGATACAAAGACGTCAGGTCAATGTTCTTATCCTCATCAGTCAACGGCGCGTTGAGTTGCCATGAATAGCTGGTGGTTAAATGTAACTCTCCTTTTCAACAAACTTTCTTTTGTATTCTTGATTGCAAGATGAGAAAAGTATTTTTCAGTAATTTTACCAATGAAGTGATTTCGCTTTAGATTACACCATTTTTGCAATGGCTGAATGTGATACGCCTGTCTATAACTTAATTTTATGGCGCATTCAAAGCCACTTTCATCAGCTACTTCAGCAGGATAACTTCGTCCGTATTTTGGAAAAGATTTAACCCCTCAAATGCGAAACCTCTGACAGCCATTTGCCATTTTTCCGGTGTTACGTAATGAGCGAAAAAATATCTGAAATTTACAAGTTTTTTTAGCACAGTTCCGGTGAGTTAACTTTTTTTGTTTATTGCTAAATTAGGAAGAGTTTCCTACTTTGAAATTCAATGTGGTGATTTCAGAATGAGTGGATTTTGAGACACAGTTCAGTTTTCACTTGTGCAAAACGGCTATATTTGCGTTGAACATTATTGCACGTTCTTGTTGTTTAATCTATAGCAGTTTCCAACTTAATTGCACGCAATCATTTTTGTCGAGAAATACGCAAGCTTGATTTTTGTACTAATACCCTAGAAACGAATGCCATTAGTCAAATTTGTTTCATAAAATCTGATAGCGTATATGTTTTCCAAACATCTCATGGGTTCTCATTGCCTAAATTGATACGGAAACAACTGCTGGATCTTAATACCGTAAGAATAGGTCAGTAAATGTTTCAATAAAGTTTATAAAGTTATGTATATCGATAGAAAAGGTTTTCTGTGAAAAATGCCTGAACATGCTTAGCTAATTCCTAGATAGTAACTGTTTTTTTTTTTGAAAACCGATCGAATTTCATGCTAAAAAACGAATGCAAATTATGCCCTAACAAATTAATTGTTCTTTGTTTTATTTCTCTTATTTTCGCTTTGTTTCAATGTATTGCCGGTCTTGTTGTAGAGTTTGGGTCACGTTTTTAACACTGAACTTGTAATTTACAACGGTTACACGATCGTATTACACACGCTGCCTAGAAATATCAAAGTTGAAAATGTTAGTCAAAATTTTTAACCACGATGCTTCAGTATCCTGTTAGAAAAGTTCGCAAGTGAAATTCCAATTTTTTTAACATGACATGATTTTCTTTAACAGCTTTTGAAAAGTGATAACGCAGGACAAAAATATTCCTTTTACCACAACAGTTCCTAACGCAAGAACGCTTTTTACAGGCAGCCTTACTGCAGGCAAGTCGATGACCAGCCGGGATTAATGCGAGCAGCAGTCTTCTCTTTCAGAGTTTTGTTCCGGAGTGCTGGGATGCTTCTTCACAAAGTTTTGCCACTGCAAGCGAGATGCAGCTTCTCGAAAAGTGAGCGCATTTTCAACCAGAGAAAATTAAATGATGTAACAAACGTGGACGCAGCTTCTCTTCGGCCTGAAATGAAAGTTGGAGGAGATTTTGTTTGCGCTTTTTGATGAGAAGAGAGTGGTGTCAGTTTTATACCAAAGGTGGAATTATTTGCCTCGTCTAATGAATCATTCTGAAAATTTCCCTGCATTTGCTACTTTTTGAGCTTTTCATTCCTTACTTTTATTAGTCGCGGCACTGATTACTGCAAGATCTAAGTTCAACATTATTACAGAGCCTCTCCAGTAAAATGAGAATGCAGTGATCTTTCCCAAAAAATGTTATCTTTGATATCGCACATTGGAGGATAATTTTTTGGAACATTTACCTTTTCAATCACGGCATTATATGACGGATGAAATCATAAATAGAATCTGATTCTGATGATTGGAGTGAAGAACAATCTTGAAAACCAAATGGTTACAAGTTCAACCGTGTTCAGAGTAGTGAATAAAAATTTCAACTCATATTTTTCCTGATATTTGAACATGCACATGTTTCAAGGGTTATGTAATATTAGGATTATTAGAATTAACAATTTTTAAAGCATTCAATTTGTGCGCCAGATTTTGTTCAGTTGAACATCTAGAGCTCGCTGGTGCACATCTTTAGACTTCCCAGTTTCGCAATGCCTTTGAATAGTTGTTCACGAAGCAACAATGGATCTCTTCTGGAGCACGGATGAATATTTTGACTTCTCGGAAATGGAAATTCATGCCAGGATTGCGCGTTTCAGGGTCAGCGACAAGGCGGCGAACGCTCCGGATATTCTTCCGGCGTGGAAAGCAGCTCTTCGTGTGAATTGCATTCTGGGCAGAATGCAAAGCCATTTCGAGACTTTGTGTTTGTTTAAATTGTTTTTCCTGCATGAGGCGGGAGGTTCATTTTTCAGCGAATCGGTTTCCTCATCAAATTGAATTCGTCCCAAAGAGCTCTTCTCAAGCATCTATAACTGTTTTTGATCGACCTATGCTTTGAAGATACCTCTAATGGCCTCACAATTCTGAGTCAGGCATGAATTTCGTCACCATAAATATAGTGCTAGTATGCCCTGGTATTTCCGTCACGGACGCGCGCTTGGATGTCTTACATTCCCTATTTCGTAATTTGTATCTGAATGCATCCCCATGCACAGTGATGTAATGATGGTTAATGTTTGTTCCATTAAGATAGATTAGAATAGTAAATTTGATTTCTAAATTTTCAAAGAGAATCAGTTATTCAGTTTGTTTTCACTACTTTCTTCAACTGTTCTGAAACCTATCTGTAACTGAAATTTGATATTATATTTTGGAGTGCGAGTCAAATCATCCCTGTTGAAATTTCGCTAAAATGATCAGATGGTTTAGTGACTCTTCACTCTTTGAGTGACTACGAAAACTGAAAGACTTAGCAGAAGAAGTTTATGCGCTGGAATTAAAAATTGTTGACGATTCAAATGAGTCCGTCAGAGATGAATGCATTCCTGTAATGCAATATTTATTCATTGTTCTTTTAGTAATAGTTCAACATGAGCATACACTATCGAGTAATAATAAAAACCACTCATCAAGCTAAATAGTGGCTGTGAAAGTTTGATGAAATTGCACTTATTTTAGGGCCCAGCAGCATTTTAAGTTCCTCACAGGATGGTTCAAATTTATTCTGAATCTTTAAGGTGCATCAAGACGCTGAGATACTTGAGTCTTGATTAAAGTCAGTTGTAAATATGGCCTGCATCTTGAAAGTAATTAATTAAACATCAATAATGATTATTCCAGCAGGGCTGATCACAGTAAAGATCTTTATTTGTTTATTTGAAACCATTTTGTTTTAGGAAAAAATATTTAATTTGTTAAGACTGTCGTTTAAGTAGCAAACTCCTAAAAAAGTATAAATGCTTTTGATAATATAAAAGCCAGCTAATCATTTGTTTTGTTCCATAGTCATTTAATTTCATCAGAGTTATTTATTGTCCCGTGAGTAGTATTTTTTACGGAATCTGAATGAGGGATCAAATGTTAGTTGGCCAATTAACTCAGAAAAGCGATTTCAAAAAATTTTAAAGCGATAATCGCATGTAAAATTTTCGTTTCATTCCTGAATGCAGGCACTTCAGGGTAGTCTGAAATAATATATGTAAATATGTCTGTTCACAATATTAAATTATTTTGAATGGCAAGACCTCTTTTGCATCGGTTATTTGCAATTTAGAAATCGCGACACAGACTATATATAACTTGATTAGTGATTAATATGAATAAAAAAAATGATACCTTGATTCATGTTTTTACCTCGTTCTGTGGAAGTGAACGAAAGAACTTTGATAACTCGCAAAATCAATTTCACTTCTAAACATAGCAATAAATGTTAAAATCATGTTATCTAACATGATAATTATATTCAGTCGCTCAAAATACTTTATTTATCACCTTCTTCTTATCAACTTATTCTCTATTGGGAGTCTATTAGTAACGAAACCTTGAAATTCTTTAAGTTTGGGCCAATATCATTTAAAAGCTTTTTTTTGAAACTGCCGTATCTTTTTTAACAATGGCACGTAATTTTGTGGAATGCTCATAAATCATATTGAAGAATGCAAAACTTTACAAATTATCATTTTCCACTCATAATAATGTAGGCCTTATCTTTGCATCCACGCCCTTACTTGGGAAAGTCGAAAAGCTCAGTCGTGTAGCTAAACACCACCTGATTGTGATGATTAAAATTTCAAGAATTGAGATTGAATGTATTTGTAAGCCACATTAAATGCCCCTTGGTCTGTACTGCTTCAATTTAACGATCTCTCATTTGAATAGCCTAACATTCACACACAACGAAGATTATTAACAAACCGATTCTAAAAGTATAGTAGATGTAGCAATGAGGAGTTCTCGAGGATTTTCGGAATGTAATAAAATGAACCAATATTTGTAATGCTCACTTAAGAGCTTTATGTAAAACTACATGGGTTCTAAAGTTTGTGCTCAAAAGTAAACATGATTGAGATTGGTGAGTACTTGAAAATGTTTGCCCAAAACCTTCCCCAGAGGTTACACGGCTCGCAGCTCGGAAGTCATTTAACTCTGAAGAAGAAGGATTAAAGGTTCAGAGCTCCTCGTGCCCTCGGTTAGGGAAGCCATTCATCGCATGCAACGTTTGAAAATACTTTTACTTTATTTTTTTGAGCCAAATAGTCCGCAGGTGATGAAATCAGACGGATTGTGAGGTCGAAGTTTTTTGTCAGCTTTTCCCCAAAATTAGAACTACGCCTGATCATACAGAACCTGTATTGACGAAATAATGTTTACTTTGAGCTCATCGGATGAAATTCAGTGAAACTTACTCTACAATTTGAAAACATTCTGAATTTTAATAACTTGGTTGCATTTTTTCGCTCTTTTTTCAATCATTTCATATAAAAAGGTTACCATCGGAGTCGCACTCGCAAGCTGAGATGATAAAATTACTTTAGAAATGAACAACAGTCGGAATCCACAGGCGGAGAATAAGTCGCGTTCACTACTTTGAATTACGGATTGCACGGACTAAAGCAGTTCTCGGAGGAAAACTAATACGTTCTGGAATGAAAGTTCTCAAGGGATACGGATTCAATTTATTTGGCAAGTCCTACGAGACTTGGTCGCTCATCGTAAGATGATGGAGTTTATCCCATGCAGATCACTTGGCAATTACGCCAGCCAAACAACATGAGAAGAGCTTCCTTGTGGCTTAGATATTCGCAGGCCAAGTTCGTAACGAGACTCGACCGTACAAAACTTAAAGAAAAGAGTGTCTGCGTGACGGAATACGTAGTCAAATCACCTTGTATTTTTCATTGAGTTTCACATATGAAGAATATAATTCATTGTATTCGCTAATGCGAAAAACTAATCTTCGCCGCGCACTTCATGAACGTGTCGTGAAACATAACTATTTGTTAGAATTTCTCAGTTTTCGTCATAACCGCCAAGATCGCCAATAACTTAATTATCTTTCGGCTTCATTGATTGGAGGATATTATGGCCCAATTTGAGCGTCGGAGAACTTTTCGGAAGCTTCGAAGAATTTGACATCACTCGATAAGGTTAGAAACTCGCTTTCATCCTAAGCCAAATGATTCGATGAAATAGAATTGTCGAACGCGCTTATGAGGAAAACTTGTAACGACGAGCATTGCGATGGATCAAGGAGAGCTTGAAACAAGTCCTTGGTTGGCTCCTACTGCACTGCTAATAGAGCCTTATCTAATTATTTTGTTAGCGAGATCTAATCATGATGCAGGTCGGATAAAATAAATGTGATGGGAATGTTGTTCTTAGTACATAGTTGAAAACTTCAAAGCGAAATTAGGTAGTAGAGGAAAACCCAGCTGTTAAATAATTCAATTCTGATTCTTTTTTGCAGCAATTCAGCTACAGAGAAAGTAGGTTTGAGACAAAGATAGTGGTTTGAGAGAAAGTATAAAACGCTGATGATCTCTAGAATGTACGTTTTTTATCGAGTGTCTTTAAACAGTAGCGCTGTGTAATTAATCACTTTCAAACATCGCAGACGATTTCAACACTGTCTTTTGGAGAACCGCCAATCGTTCATTCTTTAAAAACTTAATTCGAGAAACAGCCTTGGCAGTGTTGGAAAGCAGAGGTAGGCAAAATATCGGGGCCAGTATGGCACAGCTGTTCATTACAGGACTCATTCATCATTTGAAGCTCATAATTCTAAAGCTGCCTTTAGTTCTCGGCATCCTCACAAACGTCATTTCTATTCTCCATGCTTCCTGCGACATGAGCAAATGGTGACTCTACTCGAGATAATCAAGACAATTTTGAAGGTTAGAACTGGAAAAGAAGGCATAGTAAATCGTTCTCCTAAATATATACCATGGAAAGGTGCTGGAGGAAAGATGCCCCAGCAATGCTGTTCAAATGAGATGACTGTAATGTAGATAAGATAAGTCGTTTAAAAAGGTATGTAGTTTCATGAACTGAGGAAGAAAGCTAAAATAACCGTAATTGCATTACAAAAATTGCCGATGATGGCCACTAACAACTATTCTATTTGAACTAATACTTTTTATACTAGGTGGTGAGTGGAGTGCTCAAATCGCTTTACAATCAATGGAAATTGGCCAATGTATCATTCAACCTTCGAGTTGGCATTCGTGTAAATGATTTACGCTACTAAAAAGGTTCACTGCAGTTGATATTAAATAATAGTTTTGACTTTTATATTGTATACATGAAACGAATGACCGTATCATTACAGCTACTCCAATAAAACAATGGTGTAGCAATTGATGTTTTTTTATATTGTTACACATGTCCCTGGTAGACCACCACAAACCTATCTGCGATACACTTTTTGCGGAAGAAATGGAAAAAAATTTGGTGTTGTAGCAAAAAACTTTTTTTCATACGAGGCAAAAATTTTGATGAAATAAATTTCCCTTCGTCAACCCCACACACGTAAAACTGAGACAAAAAGCCAAGGCAGGTCATATGCATACAAATGAGGGGATTGGCGCAGATTGTACAAAATTACCAAGCGTTTTTTGCGCCTCTTTCTATATTTTCTCTCATTATTTGTAACGTATACGCCTTATGGTACTCGGAAAAGCTAAGTTTTTGTAGCGAACGTCGCTACTGCCCTCAGAGTAGCAGAAAATTTCCATGTATGCTCACAGCAATTTACCCAACAAGATTGAACTTATTTAGTCGACAAGTGTTCTTTATCATTTCGTTCCAGGCACTTCCAACATGTTTCTAATGAAAAAAGTAATAAAATTTGATTAGAGTTTACGAAGTCTTGCATTACATGTCTTCGCAGGAACTGCCGTATCCAAACAACGCTACCTCAGGCAGTTAATGAAGATCTGAAGATTCAAGGGCGAAATGAATTATTCTCTTAATTGAGGTATAGAGCTCGTTGTTCTTGGATCAATATGAAACTTTTTAAAATGTAATAATGAAATAACGTTTTAGATATCAGAGACGCAAATATGCCCTATTCGATTGTAAAATTAGTAAAGAGCGTGATTGAAGCATTATCATATCAAAGTGTTTTCGTTACAGAGTTTTGATAATAAATTTCTTGCATTTGTGGAACGCTAAAAAATATAAACCAGTGTTAAAAAAAGCGAAATACACTGATATTGAAACACAATTTCACAATAATTGTTTTAAAATGTATGCACTTCTCCCACAGTTGTATCTCATCCCTGACCACATGCCGAAGTCACTTTGTTGACAAAGAATTTTGTCATATTTTACAATCTCTAGCACTCATCAAGCATTTCCTAACTCACATATTTGTGAAAACAAGAGAATCTTGGAGTTGAATCGCCTGGAGCTTATGTCATATATTCAAGTGAACTGCAAAGTTTTGTGGAAACATATGGGTGGCCCAGGGAATCCAAATCTTCGTAACATACTGTATATCAAATAGACATCAGCTGAGAATTCCAAGCGTCAATTGTTATTTAACGATTAACCGGTTTTCTTTGCTGACGATAGGAACTCAGTAAAACTTCGCTTGATGAAAAATTTGTTGGTAGGAACATAAAAATAATAGAATTTACAGCTTATTTTTTGGCAATGTGACATCACTCGTGACGTTACGTTGAAGATAGTTTCAACTTTTTAGAGTCGAACAGAAGCGACATCCGCGGACAGAGAAACCAGTCTAACTCGGTTGTACATTGAACACGCAGAGTAAATGTAAAGCTTTAAAAATGGTCGCTTAACTTGAGGCGCTTCCTAATGCTGTGATAGGCATCCTAAAAGGCCTTAAAGTGTTGATTTTAAAGAAATACTCGTATGTACTCATATGTATTTCACTCATATATGTACATATGAGCGTATATGTTTTTATAAGTTCTTACATGTTTAGATATATTTAAACAAATAAAAATGTATTTATTTAAATGCATATTTAATGATATGCATGTGTGTTTGTTAAAATATAGATGGATGTATTATTTGCATGTCTCAATGCAGCGGCAACCCACGGCCAAGAACAAGAACTCGTAAGCGTATTTCGTTCACTTCTCACTCATCAACAGAAGTAGCAAAGGAGCAATAGCTACTAACATGAATAGCTCGAATGCAAAACTGAAAGGTTGACGTTTTTAGAGCTACGAGATGGATCATATTCGCTTATGTTAGAATCAACAATGAATTGCAGAAAATTCATATGAGGGGGATTGAGTAGAAACAAAATATTCAAAAAACACAGATTCACTAAAATATCAAACAACAAAAATGAGATCTTTATGTTAAAAAACGTTCCTTTGCGCATCGCAATGTGTACGTTTAACCCCTATGCCATTTTGTTACACACACAAAAGCTAATTTTAACCCTCCTTTTGTACGCCTGTGTTCGAAAGTATAACGGAGCAGAAGCACAGCAGCAAAGAGACGGGAAATTCTTAATCACTGTTGCTCAAACAAAGGTCATGGAGGATTCATCCGGCAGGCGAGGCAATTTACAGAGACCTTTCAGTTTCGTTGGAATTTCAATCCCTGTAGTGTGAGCATAAGTAGAGTTTCCTGGTCTACTGACGAGGATACATATTCTCTCATGATATTCAACGAGCTAAAAAAGGAACTTCCCCACCCCTCTGCAGAATTAGTACCCTGCTAAAAAATCGTGAAAAAAAAATTCCACAGTTCTGACATCAAGCCAAACTGATCAATTACGAAAGAAACTCATTGGCTGTTGTATCTCTTCTCAAACAAACCTTAATTTGCAATGTTAAAAATTAGTCACAGTTAGTTATAACTTTATTAAGGTATATAATCTAATGATTAACTGAGATTAATTTTTATCCACTTCAAATCGCTTGTACGCCTAAGAAACTATGTTTTATGCACATATAAGTGAAATTTAACTTCGTGTTAAACTCTATCGAAAAATGGCATTTGAAATGGATGGCATTCATGTAGGCTGAAATGAACATACACTTTCAATAGAGTGTTTTATGATTGGCTTCCATATTAGGACACAAATTCGGGATTGTATTCAGAAACAGATCCTTCTTTTCTTTTTGAATAGATTCGTCATGAGAATTATTGTACCATCTGTAATTGAAGCTAAATTTAACATTGCACAAATTACTACACATGAAAAACTGCAATTATAAAAAAGTGCAATTAATGCTTTTTTAACATCGGACGGATAACTGTAACACATTTTCAATTTGACATGATTATACTTTAAATTATTTTTCTCTTATTCGCATTCAAGTGCTGGAAAATCCCTCGTTAAAGTCTGAAGTCGAGAGGAGGCAGCGGAGGCTTTCGTTGATCTCTTTGCAGCGGACGTGAGAGGATCATGTCGCATGAGTTCATCTTCATTGCCAACAAGTTCACAATATTGATAGATATATATTTTCTCTATATGTTTGAGGACGACTTAAGACTTTCCAACGATTTACTTCGCATCAACTATAACTACTGACTCAGATCAATGGTGATTTAATAGATCTTAATGGCGAGTAACTGATCACAACTAACACAGTAACAGATTCAATAGTTTGATATGCGATCAATTCCGTTGAGTTCAGAATTTACGGGCTATTATCAAATAAAACCAATCGAAATGATCAGAATTTATTTCGAAATAAAAATTTCTAAATGCGGGACAAGAAATGGGTTTTAATCTAAAGCTCTAGCGAAACTACTTCGTGATACAAAAATGGAAACAAATGAAAATAGAAATACTCTAAAAAAGGTATTCAATTTCAACAAAACAGAATGAAGTCTTCCGCAACTCAGCAGATATTTTTCGAAGCGATTACGTTTTCTACGTAGTCAAACGTATTGATACCCTTTAAAAATATCTGAAACATTTTTTCCAGCACTCGTGCAGTGAAAGTAAAAACTGTATCTTTTAAAACAACTCCATAAATTTAAACGTGTCTAATTAAAAGCTGTTAAATGACGCTGTTCCATGAATAGGTATTTCGTAAATATTCCCGCAGCAAAGACACAGCGTTCAGCTGACTATAAGCATCAGCTTGGACAAGAGAATATCCTAACAGAGAAGCATGAGCGGGCGTTAGCTGGTGGCTCCGGTCGCTGAGAGCAAGTGGTGATGACACTATATGCGCAGGAGCGCCATCCATCGCACCTAGCCTTGACTCCTCATTACTGGGTTTGTTCCCACGCCCAGGAGCCACGCAGCCAATTAGCCAAGTAGGCTTTGAGAGCGACTGACACCTCATATTTCACCTCGGCGCTCGTAGCTCACGCCGGCGCATCCAACTCTAATATTGGACGAGATGCTCTCAGCATTCTTCCCAGGAGCTCTGTTGCTTTGCTTGCCACAAAGAAACCACGGAAGGCAGCGCCGAAAATACAGGATCATCAACCCTTGGAACGAAAGAATTTCGAGCTGAAGACGTTGCAATTTTTATTTTGTGAAAGTTAAACTACATGTTATAGATAAAATCCCGAACAAATTGTAAAAACAATCTCAACATGAGTGTAAAATGATAGTAAAAATTTTCAGATTGTTCTTTGTGATAATGACTTATAAAAACTTTACAGATAATATAAATTTGTCTTAGTATTTCGACAATATAATAATGAATGAACTTCAAAATTTTAAATATAATTGAGGTAAAGAATTCATTAACCTACTGTATGTTACCGCATCCTAAAATATCTTAACGTACTTTTAAGATAAAAGTATTCTAAGATACTTTACATTTCACAGAGATCGGGCACTAATGATGCAAGTAAATCGGTGTTTTAAATCTTGGAAAGATGAGAAAAAATTTCCTGATGATCTTGGTTCTCTCTACATAACTCATATGTCTGATATCGCTAGTTGCCCGTGACAAGTTGCAGTGTGTAACATTTGATTTTTCTATGACAAACTTTTAATATAAACGCATTTGAAGTTAGGTTAGTTTTAGCAAACACTTATGTCGGTCAATTTAATAAGGCGTGGAAAGGCAGATAAAATGAAATTTGAAAGCATGAGCTGCGGTAAACCCGAATAGTTTGTGTGAACAGAAACGATTCAACAGCACAACGCGTGTTAACTTTATGACTGTTCTTTCTTTGTCTTTTGTTGATTGATCATTCTCTGTCCTCATATGCATTTTCAATGTGATAGCGAAGTTATACCCGGTGTCGGAGTGGTGCCTTAAAATTGGAAGCAAATGAGCAGTACTTGAAGAACCAGGTGAGCTCAGCTTTTCCTTGTCCAACTCCAAAGCTTACATTCATGACACTGAGCCTTTCCTTTCTCAGTTCATTTGATGCACACACGCCGAAAGTTTGAACATCGAATGGTTTGAATTAAATGAAAGTGAGTGATTATTTATCTGATGTTCAATTCCATCAACAACGTCCTAAATTTTTGTTTTGGTGAATATCGGTAAAAAAGATTGGAAAAGATTGGATTTATTTTGCAACCTTTGAAAATTTTTGTTTAAGCATACACATTTTGAGCACCTCACGACACCACATTTTTTAGGAGTAGGGTAGTGGTAAACTTTCATTTAATTAAATTGAATTCAGTCTTTTATGTCGCATACCACATCAATAGGATTTAATGAATCAAAATGCAAATTAAAAGACAATTTGATTTTCAAGTTGAGTTTATTAACATTGAATATCGGTAAGAAATTTCAAGCCGCAGGCGATTTTCCACCACCAAAATCAGCAACCGGAGCCTCAGACAATTTGCTTGGACTTAAAACACGTAGACGCGTTATTTATCATTCGTCAAATAAGACACGTTATATTCACTGGAGCTCACTCCAGACCAGGATTATGTCCGGGAAGAATATATTTAGCGTTCGGCTCACCCACCTCATTCCCGCCAATAAAAAGAATAAGATACTTTGTGGCGCCAGAGCCAAAAAACACCGCTTAGAGTTAAAAATATTGGAATAATGAAAGCAATTAAAAGATATCAAACTTAAAACGTGGGCGTCTGCCTAATTGAGCAGAAAGAATGCGTATTTATACAATTACAAGTATATGCTCTCTCAAATTAACGAAATTATTTCAAACCTCACGATTTTATGTTGCAGAGAACTACTTAACGAGGACAACATTCTCACTATTTGTGAAGACAACAGCTCAAAAACATCACTGTAAATCTCTTAGAGTAGTTGATATGAAAATGTATACTTTTAGAATTGCTAAGAATCGAATCAGACGTAGACCTTGCAATTGCCGTCATGAAAACGATCTTTGCGAAGAGGACAAAGAAAGCTTTGTGTCGGATCCAAAGTAATTTTTTTTCCTTTGGTATATTAGAGCACCGAACAAAGAAAAGAAAGTATTTTACCCAAACCCAGATATACACATACAATCTTGATAATTTGATTTTGCTTAATATAATACCAGGCAAAAATGAAACAAATAATAATTCCGCACAATCAAATGTTCAAATTACTTTCATTTCCTATCAAAGAGACAATGCACTGCCTATGAGCATAGTCGGTCAAATCTTCACGATTCCCAAGTACGAACGAATAGTATATGTTTATCTTGAAAAAATACATCAAAAGTGTCATTGTATAAATATTTCATTATCACTTATCAATATTTAATAAATTGACAATAAACTATATTGCACACATGATAAGCTGTAACTTACTGGAGATGATTGTATTTATGCGAACGCAACGCTCAAAGCCATAGTTCCGGAAGCCACAAAGTATCATAGTTCAAAGACTTGGGGGAGAGACCACAAAATTTTCTATTTCCTTCCAGCATTGCGCGCTTCCTCATCCAAAACGATATTGCAGCGACTGTTTTGTATTCTATGTAATCCCACCGAGAAGATTTTCTGAGTTCTGTCCCATTGACACTTGCAGCGATCTTGCAGACAGCAGGAATAGGGTCTATGAATTCATTACTGGACGATCAATGCTATCAAATATTGATCATCGCATTTGATCTTACCAGCGAACCAGCACAAGAAAAATTCATGATGCAATTTCTGAGTCATAGACAGGTGGTGTGTAAAGTATGAATCTCCATGTTATTAAGATCACCAATTTCGAGATATAAGTAGTTGTAAATTTAATATTATCATGAGGATATGCTTGTAATACCAGCGATATTAAAAAAATTCAGCATGTTCATCCAGCATCGCGTAAAAAGAATAATTCCATTATGCTTATAAAGAGCATCGTTTTATCATCGCTTTCTCGTAAGAACCATTCACAGAACCTTCTTCTGATTCATCCATGAGGAAATGATCTTCAGATTGCAGTAACGACGTCGGCAAGAAATAACCTGCAACAGTATCATTTATTCTCGCAAAGGAGCACGACAGCATTAACGTTCTCAGAAACGTATTCTGCTAGCTTTCTAATCAGTAAATGCAGTGATTTCTGTCAAGCTTTTCGACCTCTAATATCGTAGTGGAAATGTATTCAATTTTACCTATTTAATCAATGACCATTCAAAAGTCTTTTCACGAAAAATTAACAATTTATCCCTGAGCCCATGTAGAGAATGGAGAGCTCTCACGAGCTGATAGGTCGGCCACGATGTCGGCTGTCACTAATGCGATCACTCTGCGCGTGCAGATGGCCAATGGAATTGCTCGTCACCGAGTCAATCCATCCATCAGAATGACACCTTGCACTCCTCTCCGTGGTTGCTCCAATCAAACCTTCAAAGGAGAATAGCTCAGAGGACGATAAATACAGAAGAACGTGTGTTGCTACGAGTGAAGCAGAATTTAAATTCCTCATCCATAAGCAAAATTCAAGGCTGTCAATATTTCCATGAGTCAAGTCTCAGTTTTACTGCTGTAAAGTTAGAAAATTTACCATGAGCTCTGAATGAAAAAGCCCACTCGAAGCAAAAAAATGATTGATGATGAACAGCCCATCAGTATTCAAATCAATGGCTTGATACGGAGTAGCTCACAGTTTGAGGCTACGAAGTTTTTTGCCCTAGAAATGTTAAAAAAAATCAAAGAGCAAAGAACCGCTCATTTGTTGCACGTTTCTCGAAACCGTTGCCAGTCAATGGGCGCATCAGTATTATCAGAATGAATAACATCGAAATAGTCTCTAGTTTCAGACAGACATTAGCTCGAAAAATCCTCGAAAGATCTCACTGATTTTATGACTAAACTTTTGTGTGCATTGGAATCAAAGAAAAAAAAAGTATTGTTTGCTTAGGAGCAGTGCAGGTCAAACGATGGTCTACACTTGTAGCTTCTAACCAAATCTAATTTCAGGTGCAACACAAGCGTTACATTTTGAAATGTTTCCTTGGTTTAGCTAAAGCATTCTCCAATTATTGTACTTTACGTTGAAACATATTGACGCCTGAGCATTCACTCCCTCCTCTTAATTGTAATTTGGCACTTCGTCAACTCTAGGATGAAATCAAATGGGATTCAAGTAGTGACTTTTGATTAGCACAAATTAATTTTTTGAATAAGAAAGTTTCAAATTTTATAACTCCTTCTCTGATTTTGCTTCCACAATATGATGGTAAATTTTTCAACATTCTACAGGCCTGATTAGCACAAATTAAATTTTTTTATATGAAAGTGTCACACTTTACAACTCCTTTCATGATTTTGCTTCCACAATATGATGGTAAATTCTTCAACATTCTACAGACGGCGTCTTTAAAAGTTCACCGACCACATAATTTCAAAAGTATTAATGCTGTCATTATTGCGCAAACGTTTCTTGTTGGACCCCTGCGGTCGCCCTAATTATCTGAAGCGGCTTCAAAAATTCCAGGAAAGTCGTGGAGGCGAAGAAGCTCCGCCGGGCTCGCAGCAGCCCCAAAATTAAACGTTCATTAGAAAGATGGCCCGGAAGCTGTCCTTGAAGGAAACTTGACTATACCCGTGAAATGTGTGCTTCTGCCTTAAGCTTACTTCATTGCAAACTTCAATACGACAAAAGAGACTGGGTAGGTCTGTCCGGGTTCAGATAATATCAACATGACCATAATGGAAGGAGTTATAATGCCATGCAAAAAAGATGTTATGACATCATGACAAAATGAAGACGCTATAAAAAAATTATTGTGAACAAGATAACATAAATTTATGTAATCACGATAGAACTCATTTAGATGATAAGAACACTTCTATATCAAGCAAAAATAATGCAACGCTCCATTTTCTCTCCTATGGAATGATAACAGTTGGCGAAACCGAAACAATGAAAGAAATAATACACGAAAGTTGTAATGGTATCATAAAGTTTCTCAGTTTAATGGTGTTCGTAATCGTGCCACTACGATACACGCAAAGCATCTACACATACCACACAATGGTCGACTATTTCACCCTCGTCCCCAAATCTTCAAACCTGCGTGTGAGCAAGAACTCCAAGGTAACCTCACAACTCTGCCATTGCTGCCAGCTATGTCACAAGGGGACCTTGACCTTTGAGTTCAGTTGCAGGCCTCTATAAAGACAGTCAATATTTTGCCCATTTCAATGATACATTGAAGAAAGATTCCTTTTCCACTATTCATTCAGTGCGAAGTCCAAAGAATAATAATTGCAAAATATTTTTCTGCAAATTCAGCAAACGATAGGAATTCCAAGCATTGTATTACGGGGCGAGAGCGGCGAAATGCTGTTTCATGTAAATCAGAATTGATGTTTCCTTATTAAAGATTACAAGGCTATACAAATTTCGCACTAATATACTAATTATACTAATTAATTATACTAATTGTTTGGGAACATTATCACAGAATTGTTTCAAAAAGTAGCTAGATTAGCTAAAAGAACACTGTTAACACTCGAAGAATTACTATTATTTTTGCCTACATTTCTTTGCTCATGAAAAAGTTCCTCTGGATCAAAGAAAACGTAATAAATAGACACAAAACTGCCGATTTAAATATGGGAAAAATTTATGCAGTTAATAAAATCTTATAGCACGTAATGAAAATGCCTTCAAGCATCAGCAGTATTTGTTCATCTACGTGAAATGCAGGTGTTAGAAATAGCTGCATGTAATTATTAGGTTGTAATTTTAATCAAATTCGAAAAATTAAGCAGGTTATTAAAAATGAAACTTAAAACATCAGATATATCTTTCTAATTATTATATAAGATGTTTCATTATTATGTCAAGAAAGAAATGTAAGGAAGGTGAAGATTATGTTCATTTACGAAATAACAGAAGTAAATTATTTGTTAGCCTCTAAGTAGAACGTTATTCTAACCATGCCACTTCAAACTTCACAATAAACGAGTGGCAAGTCGCCGTATAAGACGCAGTTTCAGGAGCGGTTCTGAGTCGCAAGCATCTAAAAGCCACAGCTCAGAATTTGATTTAAAACCGCACCGAAAAATTCACACCAAACCTGATCCGGGATTCTGTAGTACAACTAAAGTCCCGCTCCTAAAAACTACTCGCATGCGAATTCGGTCGAGTTTGGGCTATTGTGCGGAACACTGCCCTTTCTTCTTCAATCTGACTTGGGAGGCGAACGCGAAGTCGCAAAGTCACTTCAAGGCAAGGCTGAATGTGCGAGCATGAGTTTTGTCGGCTTGTTGGCTGAGAGGACGGCATTGCAATGTGTCTTGAATTTCCCCAATGCTTTACTGAGTGAAATAATTCGTGATCTTACCGAATTAAATAATTTGTGAGCGGGTCTCAAGAACATCAAACAACAAGTATCAAAACTTTTGCCCTCTTAGCAGCCCAACATGACATTGAAAGATTTATTTTTTACTCTATATGGTTTGGAAGACAATTTGACGACCCAAAATACGTACTGATCGTATGTAATTTAAACTTGGAAAATGGAGACCAGCTCACAAAGATTGAACGCATCGAGAGTTAACCACTTAAAACATCGTGAGTTAGACTTTGGTCACAGCTCGAGCTGTCAAGAAAATCCTAACTTTGCATGTGTTACGAACAATGACACACCGATATATACATATATGTGTGTGTGCTGAAGAAAATTTATCAACGACTAGAATTCAAAGAAATGTAACAAAGTACAGTTTTTACAGTTGAATAGAGTAATAAAGTAGCTGTACATTATCATACAATATTCATGATTTTTCACATTCAGAACTAATTCAAAAGTATTCTAGTAAATTTTTATTGCCTCTATCTCATCTCGCTATTTGGAGTTGGTAGAAAAAAGTCACAAACTCGATACCTCCAACCAATTTTGCAACAACCACTCGTGAAACGAAAACACAAACAGTCTCCTCGAATTCTGTTGAGATTTTGCTGGTTCAATTTCTGCAACATTCTGCGAAGTCTTGCAGTCACAGCTTCTAACTAGCAGTAGTTTCGTTTGGATTCTGGTCGTGGATTCTGGAGCCGTGCAAAAGTTTCTCTGTAAGCCTGTGTGTGACATAGAAACAGCCTGCGTTCAAGACACCCAGCCTCAGTCGTCACATTGAGCTTGTAATAATTTAATTAGCATGTCGTCAATTTTTGGAGCTCACTAAATTGCATTCGTGGTATGGTGAGCCTGATAAGGCTAAACAGCATTACAAGAAGCAGCTGGAAACTCTTACGGTGCTCGTAATGCTCTCCTCCAGAAACTCTGGAAATTCACAATGGTTCCGAGAAATCAACGTGGCTTGTCATGACATGGGCTTTATTAAATGCTATTATATTGTTGGAAACGCATTGGTTTATCTCTTTTGTTTCATCTATATTGCAAGCTGGGTCTGAAGAACTACAGTGCAACTACTTATGAGCAGTACCTTAATTCAAGGAATTAGTCTCCATGTAGAGAATTAGTCTGTACAACACTGATAGAGAAATTGTTATTTTAGAGCATAAAAGTCTTTCAACGCAGAAAATGTTCAAAGGTTGTTAACGTTCAAACTTGTGAAGCGCTGGAATTGTGCGTGGACTGCTAAAAATTAGAGTGAGTTACGACTTCGAAATATAATACCCAAAAGAAATTAGGCATGCAAGCTCGAAGTCTTTATTATTATCATAACATTGAGATATTGCCATTCAAACAGCTAGTTCAAAGATTGTTAGTATGGAAAGTGACTATCATTAGCATATTTTCTGTGAACCATTTATTAATTAAGAAAAATTTCACGCATCGTGCAATATTTTGTAAACTAATTTTGCGTTAAAATTACTCTTAGGATATTTTTTAGCAGAATTTTGCAGTAGATGAGAACAAAAACCAAGGCTAGGTATTGAGCGCTAGATCAACAATATTCATGTTCGTAAAAATGTTATTTAAAATTTAGAATTGGCAGGCTCGTTAAACGGGATAAATTCATGACGAAGAGAGCTATTTCACGCTGAAATTTGACAAGTTCATTTCCTTGTGTTAAGTTTAATTAATTTATGAGCCATTCCAGCATGACTAATTCGATTCTGGAATGAATAAATGTTATCTATTTAGAGCTCCTGCCTTTGCTTCGTAGTAGAAATCGATTTGTAATTTAAAATTGCTTAGAAACAGTCGGATGCGTACCCTGACTTCTAAACTTCACGATTTCTGAGGTTCAACCACACAACTGTGTTGGAAGACTAGTACGAGAGATCGCATTGTTACCTTGTGTAGTGAGGTGGAAGAGCGGAAAGATTAATTTTCAAGCTACGTTAACATCGATTGGAAGATAATTTGGTTCGCTTAGGCGTGAGTTGAAAGGAAATTAAAATTAAAAATTAAAAGGAGGAAGAATGGAGAATCAGAGATGTCAGAAAGTTGCAGGTTTGAAACGTCAATGAGGCGCAATAAAGTTTCGTTGGAGAGAATGCTTTGGGTGTAAATAATTCAAGCAAGAATTGGTGAGTTGTAAAAAAGGTCGAGCCTAATGAGATTGCTATAGTCAGAGACAGTTAGTGTTGTTGGAATGACATTGATGGAATGTCTAATTAGAGTATCAGTAATTGGTAAATGTGTAATGCAGGGCAAGGAAGATTGACAAAAGTTTTATTGCAGTCTTACACAAAGTTAAATTGAAAATTTTAAATTCCCTTTTTGATGCAAGCTAAAAAAAATCATTTAATCTTGAATCATTTCAGTGCTGAAAAAGCTTTAATTAATTTCAGTCTCGACTCGAGCAGTTGTAAAGTACCGAGCGTATTTCACGTGAGGAATGTCCTGAGAAAATATACCCCTCCGATTAGACATTAAAGTAGCATTTAAAATATTTCATTGAACAATCGTTCCTCGATGTCTCCGTCATTAAATATTGAACAACGACACCTCTTTCAAGAAGCATACAAATTCGTACATGTTAATCAATAACAGGAAACATCGAGATAATCATAAATTAACTTTTCCCACGAATCGTCTTCAACACTACGTGTTCTCTTACATCACCAACTAACTTTCGGTGTAGATTAAATGCCGTGGACGCGTTACATCATTAATACAGAGGTGGACATCAATTGTTCAGAAGGTGTAAGGTATTCTGAAGAAGCATAGTGTAGCATTCTACCTGTCGACTGAGCTCTCAGCTTAATAACAAGGTCTCATCAAGGTTAGAATTGCCAGCACGATGTGGGGTGGAAACTGATTGTGAAGAATTTAACGGTAAAACTATTTCTGATGCCTCTTAAACTTTCATGCCCCTTCTGTCGTGTCAAATCCGATTAATCGCATCCGATTAATCTCACCTAGTCAGAGCAATTTAAATACATTGTGACTGTGAAAGTTACAACACTTACTATTGACGCTCAGTTGTATGAAGTCTCACACTCGTATAAACATGCAGAGCCCCAAGAACTTTCAAATAGAATGAACTTTTTTCATAAATTTTTTTCCCTCAACATCAGTGTTGAAATAAGAGTAGAACTTGCTGAAATAAAAGTAGACTATGGATAATCCACCGTTAAGTCCTGACCCTCTTCGCTGCATGGACTTGAAATAATGCGTAAACATTTCACGATAGCAGGCTCATCAAAGAAAAATAACCTGAAATTACAACTAAAAGAATCGTTCTTTTCTCCGCTTTGCCGAGCATTTCATGAGTGTAGCATGTCGTACAGTTCGCTACGGTGCATGTTGGCACTCGGGCTTCTTTCAGAATATTTTTCATTTCATCACATAGTGGAAGTTTCGTCTAATATTCTATGAAATATCGTCCACCGCTTCAAGTTCAAATTGGTTAACTAGAATTATGCATTTTTTTCAGTGGAATTGGTCTGGCTGTTGGTTTTAGTCCATTTATTTACCCGATCATTTGTTGACGATCTATCAGCCATTACAGCTACCTCTGACCCGGAGAAATTGGCAGGCACTGGGGACAATGTCTGCTACGTATGTAAAAAAGTTGAATCAGTTTGAAATCACTTTGTATTCT